>PVKM010053390.1:0-10039 GCA_004027735.1 Carollia perspicillata | reverse complement strand
CTCCTCTCGGCGCTGAGGCATGGGGAGGAGGAAACCACCCGCACAGCACATGCCCTGCCTTCACAGAGCAAAGACTTTACAGAGAGAAGAACGGCACACGTGTCTGAAGACCAAGGACTGTGTCTTAATCATTTTTGAATGCCCAGCCCATGGCAGGGCCGCGGGCACATAGTAGGAGGTCAGCACATGTTTGCCAAGTGACTAACTGCCGAGGAAGGGATCTCTCCTTCTGGCTCATACCTTTGATAAGCGACAGGACTCTTGTGACTTAGTTTGGCGGGTTAGACTGGGATGCCTGCTTCCCAGTTTTCTTCACCTTTATGAACCTCTTGGACTCTGGAATCTACCTTCCCACTTGTATGTCCAGTGTTTAAATACAACCACCACCAATACCTTACATTGAGTCTATATTTGCTACTTTAAATATATTTACTCGCCTTATCTAGACTAAGACCACAGATTGTTGCTGGTACTTGATCACGTCCATTTTATGGGTGAGAAAACTGAGGCTCAAAGAGACTGAAAAACTTGCTAACCAAGCTCCCCTCCTGAGTAAATAGTACAGCCAGGGACAGTCCCACACAGTGCGCTGCTGTGTCCACCTTGCAGGCTCTGCATTCCCGATTTGCCACCTGCCTAGACCTGCCTCGGGTCTACCAGATGACTGGAACTAGAGCTCCAGCCTCCGCAGACTGGGCTTTATCAGCGAGTCCTTGCCCCTCCCAACACCGGACCCTCTCAATCACATTAGGGGAGGCGTGGCCACTGCCACTCTCTTCCCACCTTGATGGAAATCAGAAATACAGACTATCCTGCAACAAGGCCGAGGAAATTCCGATCTGCCTTTTGGGCAGACGTACAAATGTAGCTTTTGGGTGGACCCCAAAGAATACTTTCTTCAGGTATTTTTAAAATCAGCCTTTTCTTACAGGGAGCAGCTCTGGAGTTATTGTTTGAAAGAAATGTGGGGAAGAGGAGGAGGCAACCTCTGTGAGCTTCAGGAGACTCAACCATCTCTCACTCCTAAGGTCACGTGACACCGTCTTTCCCAGCAGCACCTGTCAGGCATCACTCAGTGAAACCTCAAAGCTGCATTAATCATGGCAGGAGGGAAAGAAAGTGACTTCAAACAAGCCATATATGGCATCTGACTTTCAACAATGAACAGCCCCGCTTCCTGTTGGTGGGTAACCCCGAGCAGTTGGAGTGCACAGCACAATGATAGGAAAGCGCTTAGTATACAACAATAAACCAAGGGATAAACAGTGCCGAGGTTTTTCTTTAAGCCAACATCTGCGGCTTGATGGACTGTGTGTGTTATTTCTATTGCTATGCAACGGAGGAAAAAACTAAAGGTGATTTCAGTGAAAGGCATAGGAATATGCGATGCGATGTGATTGTAGTATCCGAATTTAGGCCTGACAGATGTCGGGAAGGGTTTCTTTCATGCCAGACACCAACCATGATAACAGAAATTAACTTAGAGGAGGTTCATGGCTAGGCTTTACTTCTGTTTTGTAAAATTCAATGGTGCATCCAGCCAGTGGCCCTGGGCCGGGGAGTGCTGTGCTGGCCCTGGCGGGGTCTAGTCGAATGTTTATAAAACCAGGAGCACAGCCTAAGGAAACGTAAACCGACCTGCCAGAAGGCGGTTGCAAATCAATTTGTCAACTTGCAGATCGCAAAACATACCCCAAGCCCTGCTCTGTACCTGCCTTTTGGTGAGTTCCTGACAGGAAGGGAGTGCTGTGACCGAGCGGGGGACCAGATACCTCAGAAGGGCAGGTGCACGGCATGTTAGGGGTGTGTACAAACATCACACTGAAGTCACTGCTAACGCCTGTCCTTCCAGGGAGACTATCCTCCACCCTCTGCCCCTTCCCCAAACTTCCCACGAACTCCTCTGGCCAGGAAAAAACAACTTCAGAAACCAGGGTGGGGCTTTTCTGGAAAAGGCTTCCCTCAGTTACAGTGGAGGTAGGTATCTAGGTAATTTACCCCAAACAGTCATTTCCCCCGGAATCACTAGCTGCCCGGTCCAGTTAGCCCCTTTCCCTTCGGTTGTGCAGTATAGACGTGGGAAGCTGCCTGTGACAGCTGCTGTCTTGAGACCCTCGGGACCCCTCCCCCTGGGAGCTGGGAGACAGGAAGGCTCCGTATTCCCCTCCTGGTCTCAGTCTGTGCAAACACAGAACAAATCAGTAAGTAACGAGCAGAAAGAGGTCTCAGTCCTCCAGATAAAGCTGAGAATTGACTGTCTGTGCAAACTGGGAAGGCCCTTTGTACCAAGCCCTCTAACCTGCTCGTTCCTTTATTCATTCTGCAGACATTTATTGAGTGCCTCCTGTGTGCTGGGCATTTTTCTAGACACGCAGCCACGAACAGAATGAAAAAAAAAAAAAACAAACCCCTGCTCTCAGAACGTTCTAAGTTCTAGTGGGGAAAATCCACAAATACAGATTCAGAAGATGATGTATACTTCTAAAATGAAGACAAGCTGCATGTCGCTCGGCAAACATACGCTACTTCCCAACATTACGGCATTAGGGAACGAGAGCTGACTTTTACTGAATGCTTCCTATGTGCCAGCCAGGCATCCAATGATGATGCTTCATACTTTTTGAGCACTTACTGTATCCTAGGCTCATAGGAAGGTGAGCTCAGATATTTGCCCTATTTCCTTCAAATCCTTTCAACAGTTCCGCTATCCTAATTGTGCAGAGGAGAACACAGAGGACCGGAAGTCAGAATAAATCGCTCAGGCGCACCTTGCTTGGGATCTCCGCACTCGAGCCCGATGCCATCGTCAGATAGCAGGCTCCTGCAGCCTCGCTCTGTTCCTCTGCTGGTGGGCAGTGTTGCCCCTTATCTCTGTCCACCAGCATTCCTCCAGCCCCTTGGTTCTGCTTAGACGTCCCCTTCTTCAGGAGAACTGTCCTGACTCCTCGCTATCGCTGTGGACCTTTTGTTAATCTCCTTCCATACAAACACAGAGTGGTATCTGACTCCGCCTGGCACTCAGACAGACATCACTTTCTTCCTACTGAATTTCTGCTCAGAAGTTACCCTGGACCAGAAGCGGGCAGTGTAAAATGGAGTGACAAATTTCACGTGTCAGTGGGAGCCCTCGATTTTACACTGCCCATTTTGTGTGCAGTTTGTTCTAGATGCATTGGTCTCATTTGCTCAACTAGACTGGCAGCTTAGAGAACAGTGCTTTATATTTGTAAATTACATATATGTGTATTTATACTTATATATGTATAAATCATCTTTATAATGCCTGCTTAATAATAAGCGTCTCTCAAACTTGAGCACGAATCAGAATTATCTGGAAGATTGTTAAAATAGCTGACCGGGTCCCTCCCCCAGCGTTTCTGATTCAGCAGCCCTGAAATGGGCTGAGAACGTGTATTTCTGACAAGTTCCCAGGGATGCTGATGCTGCTGGTCCAGGAAACACACTCGGGGAACCACAGGTCAGGAGTGTAATGTGCCACAGGACTTAGCAGCAAGTAGGTTGAGTCTGAGTCACCACTCGCTAGCTGTGTGACCTTGGGCAAGCTCCCATTTGGGCCTCTGTTTCCTCATCTGTAAAAACGGGGATAATAATAGTACGCACATTAGGAGTGTTGTGAGGATTAACTGTGATAATGAATGCAGTGTGCATAGTACTGTCCCTGACACATTGAAAACATTCCATAATGCCTCCCATTATCCCTGGAAAGGCTGGCACGATGTCAGGCACTAAACAGGCACCAAACCAAGCCTTCTCAGGCTCATATATAACTCCTTTTGAATTTGTAAGCAGTGAGAGTGAAGGGTGTCTCCAAAGCACAATTCTTATAATGCACAGCTTTTGAAACTAAGCCAGGCTATTCAAAAGCACAGCATAGAGGCCTTCAGAAATACCCCTCCCTGTAGTACGCTGGGTGGAAATGCCCAGGTATACAAAAGCCATGTGTATTTTTAAGATTCAGGGGCTGTCTTCGGGCTACCTTCTGCACACCTTGATGATGTGATGAAGGATGCTGAAGATGGCAAGTTGGCCTCTGAGAGCTTGAGTTGCTGGAGTCATCCAGGCATCTGGGCTAATGGATTGGCAGACACAAGCAGAGCCCATCACTCAATAATTGATTAGCTGCAGTCACGGGAAGACAACCTCCCCAGAGCAGTGAGGACAAGCACCACCTCCTCCATCCCAGTTGTTTCAAAGCACACAGGCCCCTGCCACTCCCTCCTGGCTCAGGAACTTCTTCACCCAAAGCAAGATCTGTATTTTCCTTCTGGGTCTATCTGAGCAGTTATACTGGCTGGCATTCTCTCAAGGAAGCCCAGGAGGGATGTGCAAACCGGACAGTTTTCAAACCTTGTCCCACAGCCTTTTAGGGCCTGGGATGGTGTATCTAGGGATCTAAGGATGGTCTAGCCCTAGTCTTGTCCCAGTAAGATAGGAGGCAGGGGTCATGGCTCTGTCTCTCAGTGGACCACTAGTCCCGACAATGTTGTTCATTCGATGCAAAGTTGAATGAGATCATCCCTGGGAGCATTAGTATGGAGCAGAGGCTGCGGTTTGGGGGTTGGGGGAGATGCTGCCGCCCCTCCCTTCCGCCGGTCCCCTTTAGAGAAGAGCATCACCGCCTCTTCTCATCCAGCAGGACCCCTCCCTAATACTCAGAAAAAGGACGACCCTGTCCCCCTCCTATACGATTTTCTCTCCTGCTCCCAATTTCGAGCACAGAACCATCACAGCCTTCCTCCGAGTGTGTGGACTCACGGGGGCACCACCCCCGGCAGCCCCGGTGCAGGGAGGGTCTCCTCTCCCAACGCCCTAGCCAGGCCCGGGCTCCAGTGTGGAGGAGAGCGAGAAGGGGGTGTGTGCACCGCTGGAGGGGAGCCGACCCCGAGGAGGTGAGGAGAAGCCAGCGTCCCCGCACCTGGAGTCACCAGCTGCGAGATGAAAACCCAGGCGGGGAGGTTCCCCACAGTGTCTCCCCCTTCTCCCCATTTCTCCTCGCTCAGTCTCTCTCTCTTTCCGTTCTCTCCTTCTCCATCCCTCTTCTCCCTCTTTGTCTGCCTTTTTCTCACCTCCGTCGTTTGGAACACCCTGCCTTCTCCGGGAGCCCGGCTTGGACGCCGCAGAGATCAGAGCCCCGGGGACCCCGGCCCCGCGTCCCCGCCCGGCCCCCTCCCTGCCCGGCACTCTTGGCTACGGGTCTCACCCAGAATAGCAGGTTGAAGCCGAGCAGCAGGTACTTGATGCATCGAAGGCCCCCGCGGAAGCGCCCCATGCTGCAGCCCCAGCGGCGGGATTCAGAGTTCCCAGGCGGGTATCCAGTGCCCGGAGCGGCGGCAGCCGGCGGGGAGGGGGTGGAGCGCTAGGGACCAGGGGCGGGGTCTATGGGGGCGGGGCAGAGGCGGGGCCTGCAGAAGGCAGGCGAGCCCCCGGCAGGGGGCGTTAGAGGGCCCCAGTAGGACCCAGAGCGAAGAGGCTGGCGAGGGTTGGGGCGCCGTCGGGATCAGTGGGAGCACGTCCCCACGCTCCTTCAGAACCAGGGACCGCCTTCTTTACTCCCGATGCCAGGTGACGTGCTCCACAGGCGCCCAGCTCCCGGTGGTTATCCGAGCATCTGCCAGGAAGGAGCGTCCACTTAATTAAGTGGGAACCCGAGACCCACTTAATCAGCGCCCTGTACAGACTCATTTGAAGCTTGCGATGGCTGTTGGGGATAAGGACACGGCCCCGGTGGCTATGGAAACCTAGGAAGGTGGCCTAGGGTACAGAAAGAGAAGGAGGATTTGAGGCCGCTCTGAAGCTGGCACGACCTGTCGCCGGGCACCTCCGGCTGGGGGCTGTGGTTCTCTGGCGCCGGACTAGAGCATTGGCCACGGAGGTCACTTTCCAGGGACCCTCCCACGGCCCCTCCTGCGCTCCTGCGAGGACTCTTACCTTAATAGGCAAGAACGGGGAGAAGGAGCAGGATGCAACTGTCTTGCCGGGATGCATTGCTTGGCCCACACGGCTAGCGGAGGGGGCATCAGACTCTCAGGGTCCTGCTGGATTCAACCGATGGGAGAGCGTGGAAAGAGATGTGGATATGGAAGTTAGGAGGGGTGGGTTTTGTTCTGCTTTGTTTGATTAAATCAGGCTGCTGGTGGGGAAATCAGGCTTCCACTCTGGTTGACTAAGTGTCTACAGTATGTGGTGCCAGACAGTGTGGGGGCGAAAAGAAAGTGTACAATTCAGGGAGCCTATGCATTCATTCAGCAAGACTTTAAGTGCCTATTATAGGCCAGGCAGTGTAGCAACAAGCCCCAAGGACTCACCAATGTGCAGTCAGGGGGGCCTGGTAGCACTGTCTCCTGTCTGTGGTGGTAGAGACAGATCTGTAAGCAAATAATTACTGCAAAGTGAGGGGGGCAGGCAAAACGCTGGCCAGTGCCGCCTGGCCTCACTGCACTGGGCAGAGAAAGCTTTGTTGAGGAGAGTGGGCCTGCTCTAGCCTTGAAGAGTGAGTCTGAGCAGAGGGGAAGGGCCATCCAGGCTCGTGCAAATAGCATGTGCAAATTAGACAGGGCGGGAGAAAACAAGGCCTCCTGGGAGAACTTAGGGCTGTGGTCAGCCCAAGTGGAGCAGAGAAGATGAGCTGGAAAGATGCTAGAGCACAACTTTCGGTCATCTGACAAAAGCATCGTCAGGCCTCAGTTTCCTCATCTGCAACATGGAGATAATAGTACATACCTCATAGAGTTATGGAGATTCATGAGTTAATATTGGTCAAGTGCCCAGGACAGTGCGTGGCACAGAATAGACACTCTGTGTGTTGGCTATTGCTGTATTGAGTCAGATGACCAATCACTTCCCATCAGTGTTGTCATCTTTGCCTACCTCTGTGTCTTTGGACACTTGTTTGAGTATCCAAAGTGAATTTTATTTATGACAACTGAGTAGAAGACAGAAAAATTAAAGTGCCGATTCTGGTAATAAGCAAAAGCTTCAAACAGTGAAACAGAGACAGAGATGGATATCATTAGGTATGCAGAAAGAGGCAATTTTTTAGCTTCAGTCAAACACTCATTGTTCTATATTTGTCATTTTTGTTCTATGATAAAGGAAAAGACCTCAATGAAAGAGTGGTACCTAACACCTAGTAGGCATTCGATAAATCTCTGAGCTGAATGAACAGCAATGATATTATACTTCAAATATATTGTTAAATTTTAGGTCTCTAAGACAAAGTACATTAGAGATTCTATATACTCTGGGAACAGAACCTGTATTATAACATATAAATCCATTGTTCTTTCATACTACAATCTTAGCACACATGTAGCAGAGACAGATGGTTGCCGGCCTAGCACAACAGATTTAGATTTTGAGTATAGTCTTCCCTAGCTTTCCTCTTGCACAAAGTTGTGTCTTAAGGGATCTGACCCTTGACAGGGGTAGGGCATCCTAACTGATAACATATTTTCAAGAGCACATTAGTGTGAAAGCAGGAAACTACATTCAATGATGTAATAAGGAAGTTAACCTTTAAACTAGATGTTATGCAAAGCCACAGACAAGATCTAAGCAGGGGAGAGATGGTTAGATTTCTATTTTTGGAATGGTCAAGCTGGGGGCTCAGGGAGGATGGTTTTAAAAGTTCAGACTTGAGACTGATTACAGCAGTTTAGAAATGACCACCTGAACCAGGACTGTGGCAGTGGGTGTAGGAAGGAGGCTGAGATTTAAGGCTGATAAAAGATCAAGACAGAGCAGATATGAGGAATATAGAAGGGGAAAGAGAGGACAGGATGACTCCTGGGTTTCTTATTTTCGGTAACTATTAGCAGCTCATGGAACTGTTAACAGAGATATGGAATACAGAAGGTGGAGACGGTTTGGGGGAGAATGTTCCAAGTACTACAGATGGGCTCACCTGTTACCCAACCCTACATCCAGTTTAGAGGCTAGAAAAGCTAAGTACTTGCTTTCTGATTTCCTTTGCAGCTAGGGTGGCCATATGACACAAGATGATTAATGGGATTTGTGTGGATGTCTGCTGGGAAGCTTCTGGAAAATCTAAAATTGTCTTAATAAAAGGTTCATTTGTCACTGGCATTGCTCCCATCGCTTTTTCCCCATCTTGAGCTCAGACATGGTGCCTGGAGCTATAGAACATTTGGTGACTATGAGCAAAGGCCAGGAGAATTGCGGATCTGCCAACCAGGAGAGTGTTGAGCTGCTGAACAAATACCAGCAGCCACCTACCCCCAGATTTCTTGTTATGTAAGCAAAATAACCTTTGTGTTTGTTTGACTCTTATATTCTTTTACTTGTGACTGATCATATTTCTAACTGACACAGGAAGACAATAAATTTATATTTGGATCTGTTGAGTTTTAGATCTGATGGGAAATCCAGATGGAATGGTCCAGGAGACAGATGGAAATATAATTGGGATTCTGGAGAGAGGTTTGGATTGTAAGTTTAGGTTAAAAATTCATCAGCAAATGGTGATAATAGAAACCCAATGGTCTTCAAACTTTTGCCCACACATTCCCTAAAAGAATTATGAAAAATATATTCTCCTTATGAAAAAATATCACCTTTGCACATTTCCTCCAATATTTTATTGTGAATATTTTCAAATCCACAGGAGAGTTGGAGTAATTGAGCAGTGAACACCATAAACTCACCACCTATATTATACTGTAGACATTTTGCTTTAGGTATATTACTTATCTCTACATTTGTCAATCTATTTTTTATGCATTTCCAAATAAATTTTAGACATCAATATGTTTTGATGTCTAAATTCTTGATGTCTAAATGCATGCCCTAAACTCTTCAGCATGCATAACATTAACTTTAGAGTTCAAATATTTATTTACAGATTTTCTTTTTTGAGATAAAATTTACTTCAGTGAAATTTTAAGTGTATTGTTTGATGATATTTGGTAAATGCTTTTACTTTTTTAATCCCAAACCCTCTTAAGGTATGAGACATTACTCTCACCTCAAAGAGGCCTGTGGCACCTTTCCCAGTCGATCCATGCCCCTACTCCTCCTAAAGGCAAGCACCGTTCTGATTTTTTTCACAGTAGATCATTTTTGCCTGTTCTATAACATCATGTAAATGGAACATACAGTATTTACCTTCACACACTTTTAACTTGACATAGCAACTCTAAAGATAAGTTTGAGTATTTGCAAAAGGTGTCATTTCTGATATATCTTAAATATTTATATTTTAATATAAGATGTCACATCACTCATGTTAATGCATCAAATAGAAACTAGGTGCCAATGTGGTCTGCTACCTGCCATCATCTATTTAAAAAAATACGTGGACAAGATCCTCTTTAACAGGGTGAAAGTTATCCATCTTTCCTTTTTCTTCTTGAATGTGTATTTTCACTCAACTTTTTTTTCCAAGAAATGTAATCCTAAAGTAATGCATTTTTATACTTGGCTTTTCTTGAATGTCCTTTTATACTTGTCTGAACAAATATTATTACATGTTTATTAAAAAATTAAAATTTTCCTTCTGAGACCATAAGGCTCTAAGTGTTAATTAGTTTCTTCTACCTTGTTATCATTAAGATTATTCTTAGTATACAATGGATTAAAATAAACATAATTTAAATAAACACTCGTTAAACATAAAAGTCAAATATAACTGGAAATGCATCTCAATGAGATTGGTGGGGTTGTTTTTTTCTTCCTACTAATTGGTGTATCCATGGATGAAAATTATTCATTGCTAGAACAAGACAGGGCTCAGCATAAATTCTCTTAATATTAATGCTGAGAAACTTTGTTTAGATAAATAAGTAGATGAGGATGGAAGAAGTTGTTATAGCAGTGCCCTTTCTGAATTGTATGCCCCAAATTCACATACTCATCTTTATTTTTCTTTAAATTAAAAATAAATATTGATTGATTTTGAGAGAGAGAGAATCAAATAAAGATTGATTGATTTGTGGTTCCCTTACTGATGCATACATTGGTTGTTTCTTGTATATGTCCTGACTAGAGATTGAACCTGAAA
>PVKM010053389.1:0-10037 GCA_004027735.1 Carollia perspicillata | reverse complement strand
TCATCCACACGGGTGAGAGGGCTCGGGACCACACCAAACCCAAGCCTCTCCTCGGGCACAGTGACTGATCGAGCGATGCGTGTTTGATCCACGACAGGGCAGAACCACCTCTGAGAATTTCCTCACACTCTTCCGGAAAGACAATCCCCTTCTTGTAGGTTCCTAACCCTCAGAAAGATGAATGGGGGCCGCCATGGCCATTCCATGTGCAGGGAGCTCAGAAAACGAGAGCAGCTGGGGTAGGCTTGGTCCCGAAGGCACTGGTGCAGCGCCTGACTCCAGCTGCGTTTGATACCAAACCTAGATCTCGGCACGTCTCTGTCCTGGGCAGCCCAAGGCCATAACTGTGCAATGTCGCTTGCCAACGAGGTAAGGCTATGTGCGCGGTTCAAGCAGCAGCTTACTGCTCGTCACCAGGCGGGATCTGGGTTCCTGCTGATTTGGAACCCAGATTGCAATTCTCTTGGAAAACCTACCAACTGGGAAATAAAACTTGCATCAGACGCCCCCACAACTGCACGGTTAAAACTACAGTCAAGGTCAGTGCCCTCTAGGGCGGTAAGGAACGGGGCAACCCTCGGGTTGCACCTAGTACAGTGCGTGCTGGCCAGTTCTGTGGGTGGTTCACAAAATACGGGAAAGCGGGGTTTGCAGTCCAGTGGGTCTGTGTCAGCCTGGACTGAACAGGCTTCTGCAGGGCCAGAGTTAGGACGTCAAAGGGCAGAGACGGTAGTGCATCAGTACAGTCCTGTGTCGCTGCTCCCCAAACCCAGACAGGGAAAATGATGCGGCTCCCCAGACTTATTTTGCTATGAAATCCTTTTCCCCACAACAACATGCTCTGTGGGCCTGGAGTTCCAGGGAATACACTTTGGCCTGGGGCTCAGCGTCTTCGGGTGAGGAGGCCGTGGAGGCTCCGGCGGGTTCGCTGGGGGCCCAGAGCGACACCTCTCTCGCCTGCAGCGGGTCATGGCTCCCCATCTGCAGGATGGGGCCCCGTCCAAGGCCTGCTGGCAAGAGTGAGCCACTGGCTTCGACGGAGCCCATTTGCACAGGGTCGTTAAGATTCCACCATCTCAGAGTCATCAGGCTAACGGGACAATTTGTCATAATTTCCTCAATAACTATTTGTTTCTGATGGTGGTGGAGAACACTGAGGACGGTCTAACTTGATTAGGTAAGAATAACCGCGGACAGGGGGGACAAGAAAACCACCACCCACATCCACGTGCGCAAACAAAATGTGGCCACAGTGTGCTCAGCCAAGTCACAACGGAAACACAGCTCCTGAAAGCCCCCTCCTCGGCAGTCTGCGAGCTACCTTTGACGGTCACAGAGATGGTGGTGTTCTCCCCCACCAGGTAGCCACAGGGCAGCAGCTCAGGCGTCTCGGAAGTGTTGCTGCGCTTGACCTCCCCGATGCTGTAGCCGAGAACGCTATCCGAGTTGAGCCCCAGCTGGCTCACTGGGTCGACGTGAATGATGTATTCCTGGAAAAAAATAAAATGAAGATGCCTTCAAAGATGTGGCTAACAATCTGCCCATGACTCATGTTCTCCCTGAGTGATTTACAAGCATCTCTTCTTTCTCAGCTGCAGCCTGAGCTGAAATCAAGCTGAGGAATGAGGCGGGAAAGAGCTGACTTTCTTCTGCGGGGAAGGTGCCTCACGGTCACAGGCCCTTTAACATACAGATTTACTTGGTGAGTGTGTGTGTGTGTGTGTGTGTGTGTGTGTGGTGGGGCTTTTGTGGGGGTGAGGGGCAGGGACAGGGGAGGAACCCTAACAAGAATGTGAACGTTTAGTCTGGATCAACCAAGCAGGGAAAAGTTAGGCAGCTTTTCCTGAGTTCAGCTGAAGTGTCAGAGACATCGGGACCTGTGAATGGTGCTGGAAAACTCATGAGAAAGTGATGATGGTAAGAGATCTCTGCACCAGCCCCTCTTCAGGCTCAGAGCAAAGGCCATGCTGATGACAAAGGGAGCAAAACCCAGGGCTGCTAAAGAAAAGCAGCGCCTGGAGCTTTAAACAGGCAACTGTGTTCTGAATTTGGAAACAGTTCCCTCTTTAGGTCAGTGAACTTGGAACGAAGGGCCATGGGCTATGGGGCTATGAGGTGGCCAGACAAAGGTCGAGGTGGAACCCCAGTAACAGACCTCTACCACCTTTAATGCTCACACCTCCTCACGTGTGATCACCCACAGGTTCTTCTCAGCCCCAACTGCTGTCTCTGTAATCCAAGGAGGTCCCACCGCCCAGTAGCAGAGATAAGGCTTCAGTCTGAGCAGCAGGAGTGGTCTGCCCGTAGCCCTGAACATCACCTGCCTACCCGCGTGTCTATAGGTGGCCTGTGAGGACGATGAGCAATCTCTGGTCAGAGAACAGAATTTCCTGTGTGAAGTCACCTGAACCTAGATGCTGGAAGAGACTGAACTGTACTAATTAAGTCAGAAGTCAGGCCAATTCAACCAGACCAACACGGTCTGGTTTTAGATTTCTGATTCTGGGGCGAGTGACCCAATCTCAGCCTGACCTTCTTCACCTTTAAATGGGAAAACAATAGGGCCTTCCTCACAGGCCTGACAGTAAACTGGGGCCAGGTAACGTGCAGAAAACCAGAAAACGCAGGCCATCAGTACCGCTCAGCGGGCAGGATTAATGCGCACTTATGGTTGTTGACTCACTTCGGGACAATAGAAAGAAGGGCACCGAGAGCTTCCTTGAAGCCCCTTGTATTTCAAGGCTCACTTCAGCACTCGCCAGTTACTCCTGTGGCAAAGCCCACTTCAGTGAAGTGATTAGAACAAAACCAAAAATAACTATGCCAACATCCTCGACACTGGCCACTGGCCAGATGTCTATCAATGTCACCTGTAGCACGAATCCCAGAATGGAGTGCTGGCAAGGACGTGGGCACGTCCGTCAAACCCCCGAAATAAAGAATGGCACTCTGATGATCTAGTCCCAGCCAAGGGGCAGGACACACACGCCAAAGCAGATGCAACTGCATGTGATTCCGAGGTGAAGGTAGAATGTGGACGTTAGCAGTTCCCTGTCGGACGTTCCTGTGATGGCTAGATGCTGGAGAAAGGACTCACTGGCTCACCAGCGACAGCCATGGGCAGCTGGGAACAGTTTGGCCAATCTGTACGTAACCATCCTCCTTCTGATCACTTGAGTGCCAGGGCACAAGTCCCGGCAACGTAAGGATGTGGGTGAGGGGGCAGGCCTGCGAGACGGCCAGGCTCAGGATGCACGCCGCCCTCCCCTCCCTCAGCCCAGGCCCCTGCTTCAGGTAGACTGCCCCAGCCGTCTCCTCGAAACACTTACTTTGAACAGCCGTCTAACCACCCCATCGAGCACATCCCACTTGGTCTTGCCACTAACTCCGATGCAGCCAATGAGGAAGAGGTGTGGCCTGGAGTCCTAAGGGTAAGGAAATGCAGGCAGGTAAAGAACGGGCGGATCTTTTCTGACCCAGCTTAGCAAGGACTTAGATTGTCCCCGAACATCACCAGTGGTTTGCGAGGGGAATAACAGTGCTGTCTGTTTTATAACTCAGACTGAATGCAACAGTCTTAAAAACTTTCTCTGCTCCACTGCTAAAACGGCAATCTGTGGGATAGGAAGTGAGAATCTCCTTTCTGGAATCTAGAACCTTCCACAAAGTGCATACCTTGTACAGCGCACAGATCATATCCCTTACCTGGAATGCTCTGCCCTCTCCTGTCTGCCGTTTAGTCTTTTCCAAACCGCTTACAAACTCACCTCTTCCAGGAAGCCTTCAAAGATTAACTCACCAGGCCCAGAGCTCACGTTGACAGATGGTTCTGTACACAACTTATACAATGTCACATTCTGTGTTGTTTGTTTTTAGGTATTTGTCTTATTTGTACATTGTTTCTCTTCTTGTTAGATCTTAAACTCCTTCAGGATAGAAGATGTTTCTATTTTTTCTTTTTAAAAATAACATTTGTTGCTTTTCTTCTAATTTAAAGTCAAAACACACTCGCTTGAGAAACTCATAAAGCTCTGGGAATTTTACAGAAAAGTAATCTTTTTTATCTCTGCTCACAGGGCTCTGCATAGTGGGGCTCACTGATTAAACCGACTGAAGAAAAGCGAACAGGACATTCCGTTCTGTGGGGTTTTAAAGTATCTGACATGCTCACAGGGACACAGACTTAGGCACGCGGTGGGGGCTGCGGGGGCGTGTCCGGCAGTTGGGCGAAATCAGCAGAGAAGAGAACAGCAGTCTGCAGTGGGATGATGGGGCCGCACGCCTGCGTGGTAGCCCTGAGTGAGCGGACCTCGGGGCTTAGGCTTCTCAACTGTACAATGGAGATAATACTGTCTGGCCAACCAACCTCATCTGGCTTCTGCGGTGACTCAGAACCATACTGTTTTAAAAGTGACTCATAAACCTTTGTAAAATGTAAAATCTATCTGTTCATGCTGATATTCACTAGAATAAAACACGCTCACAGGTATCACCTGCGTTTATTGTAAGAATGGATTCCCCCCTCCGATGGCCCGTCACTCTACCAGCCAGGCTCTGAAAGTGGAGCTCCTCGTCGGATCTTTCTGGCAGCTCTACACTTCTGGGCCCAGCCCCTTCGGCGAGACTAGAGAGCCAGCCCCAGGGCGAAAACCCTGGCAAGATGGGTCTGGTTGCAGACGCTTTGTTCTGGTAGGTGCTAGGGGCTCCCTAGCTCTCAGAGGCTACAACGGCCATGTTGGCCAGAATGCTGAGAACAAACAAAAAACTGAAGGGGACCTCACAGTGACTGATGAAGCCTCGTCCCACTTATTGGTGAGATGAGATGGTCATTCACAGCATCATTTGGATTTAATCAGTGACTGAAAACGAACTTGGACGTTCAATACCCACTTCTACCTCAAAATAGTCCCTGCTGGCGCTATGGCCTCTGAGACTCCGGAAGAGAAGAGAAACTACTCGGAAAACTCAGGTTCCCCTCCCCAGCCTTGGTGAGACCGGGCGTCCCACCGACTTCCCTTCTAGCCAAGCGCGTGCTCCCTGTGCGTGACCACCTCAGTCCCTCAGTGTCTTCTCCACGGGCAGCCTCTGACGGCTGGATACAACTGGTGCTTATTTCGGAGCCTTATGTACTACACGTGCTTAGCTGCCTTGGACGTGCTCTGGGCACACATTAAATTCAGAAAAGCCGTTGCCAGG
The DNA here is from genome assembly GCA_004027735.1 of Carollia perspicillata. Lineage (NCBI taxonomy): Eukaryota > Metazoa > Chordata > Mammalia > Chiroptera > Phyllostomidae > Carollia > Carollia perspicillata. The sequence continues at coordinate 4,841 of PVKM010053389.1, read as the reverse complement.
TGATGTCAGCATGTACGTGAACGTAGGGCCATGTTTACGAATCTTCATTAGACTTTCCCAACACAGGAGAGAGGGAAGGGCTGGTTGCTCACTTTAACTGAGTGGAAACGCTGCTGGGGATCACTGTGAGTTAAGGAAGGCATTAGTAGTATTTCCACGTCGCCTTAGGCACCGAGGTTACAGACACAGGATATGACGCAGAAATCACTAAGCTGGGTAGCTCTACCTGGGGAAGGGACAGGCAGAGCAGGGACAGGGGTCCGACTAACCTCCTTCCACTTCATCTCCTCCCGAAAGCTGACAACTATCTTAACATGCCTGCCTCCTTCCTTCCGAGCCGAGCATTCACCAGTGTCATCCAGCAACATGTCTGCGAATGGAAAACATCAACAGCCTTAGGCACATGGGAAAGCAAAGCCGGCTTCCGGACACCCCCGCTGCTTGTGGGCGCAGCAGCGGGACAGACCAGGTGTCGGGGTGAGGGGGAGGAGGGGTGGCAGGGGAGGGGAGAGGGCAGAATGGAGAACGCAGCCACAGAAACCAACAGTGGACCAACCGAGGAACCAGCAGGCTGACGATGTGCCTTGCCAAATGGAGGTGCGAGGGAGAGACTCAACCAAAATAGCAACAGCAGCATCATGGATAAGAAATCAAAGCGTCAGCCTCGATATGCTTACAAAGGAAGCCTAGACCATGTTCGCTTGTTACTGCGCCAGCCTGGAACCCAGCCTGGAGGCGGGAGGATCCCTGACCAAGCTGTTGCCCCAGGTGGGGCCTGCTGCCCGTGGGGTTTGGGTGCGGCCTTCCACCTGCAGGTCAGCCTCTTAGAATGGATCGAACAGAACTCAGCATGGTGGGCAAGGGGATCTGAGCTCATGGCCTGGAGAACTCGTGGTGCTGGAGCAAAGCATGACAGCGGTCTAATGGCCGGGCTTATGTCGGTAGCAGACACACACGCACACACACTCACACGCCCCAAGTGCACACATGCCTGTTGCCTCCCCCTTTGATCTGCTGATCTGCTTATCTTGGGGCTCTGGTTGGAGACCCAGCATCAGCTGCGAGTGCTGTCCCGCCCCCTGCCCCGTGCTGCCACTCACCCAGGCTGGTGGACTCGGTGAGGTTCAGGCTGTGCTGGGAGAGGCCCAAGGACTGCCTCGGGGAGGCAGAGAGGGACACCTGGGAGGGTGCCCGGCTGCAGCCACTGCCCTGAGACTCCGACTTTAGCCGGTCGTTCTCAGCTTTCAGCTTCTCTATTTCACTCTGCGAAGAGTAAGAGAGAAGCTCTTTTACTGGGTGGACATAATGTGAACGAGCCTTTTCTGGAGGAGGGCTCTGGAAGTCAGAGGAAATCACACCGTTGCAGAGACGCCACAGTGTTTGCCGTCTGTGGTTGCGAGGTCTGTCTGGCGGGGGGTGGTCCATCCTTCCCGAGAGCTGGCCTTTAGAAGGGCCTCAGAAATGCTTCCCAGAGGCTGAGCGGCAAGTGAAAAGGAGCCTCATCTAAGCGGACTGAGCAACCCTGGGTCTGCCAGGTTTCTTTACTACGGGGCTTCTCAGACCCCTTAATGAGCTGCTGTGTGCTGTGAATCCGAGGGGCATGGAGTGGGCAGCCTTCCCCGAATGTGCCTGACCAAGGAGCTGTTCTTTCAGGGTCTCTCACTGAAGAGTGTTCCGTGGAACCTCCTTTGGGAAATGCTGCTCTCAGGGAAGTCGAATTTAGAAGAACCCACAGAGGTCTTGCGTTCTATGAGTACTTATAAAGAACCTACTATGTGCTGAGTACTGGTGCTATAGCCAGAGAAAGGAATGCAAAAAATAGCTCAGCAGACCCAAATGCCTTCAATCTAGGGCAGAAGGTATGAGGGGCTGTAAGGACAGATCTATAGGGATTCAGGTGAGGGCACCAACTTCCAGCTGCTGGACTTGGAAAGGCTTCACAGAGGAAGTAGCATGAGGCTGAGCCTTAAGGGAAGGGTCTTTGTAGACGTGCGGAAAGACACCTGGTGGAGGAACACTATGGAACACATTCCTGGGTACGCAAAGGGCGCAGTCAGTGGCTCTGCTGGCTGGTGAGAAGAGTCTGGAGGTGCTGGGGTGGTGGACTGGGACTGAGAGTGAAAAGGATCCTGTAGAAGGCCAGGTGAAGGAGCCTGCGACACATGCAAGGAGCAACAGCAGAGCCAATCGAAGTCTCGCATGAAGGAGGCACAGGGTTACTCTATACTTTTAAAAGGCTGCTCTTTGAGTAATATGTGGGAGGGCCTGCAAAGAAAAAAAGGCTAGGAGAGCAGAGGGCTGCCACAAGGTTCTGATGCAGCCTTGGAGTGCGGCGGGGAGCAGCCGTCTACCTGCCAAGCCGCCCCGGCCTGCCTCGGGCTTCTTTGCCCGCGCTCCGGGGTTCTCACCTGCATCCGGTTCATGGCCTCCCGGAGCTGGTCGAGCTGATGTGCGGAGCTCAGGGCTTCCAGGCGGATGTCCGTCAGCTTCATCTCCTTATCTCTCAGCTCGTTGCGGAGCTGCATGACCGTCTCGGCCTCACTATCCATGCACTCTGAAATTCTAGGGAGAGGAATGTCACTGACAAAGGCAGCTCCGAGTTCACGTCCTTTCAGGCCTCCACTGACCACTGGTCCATGCCCCTCGTCGGGTTTGTTCAGCAGTAACCCTGTATAACCAGCTGCCCCCTGCTTCCTGGAGGTGATACTATCAAAAGCACCTGAAAGTCACAGGTTTTATGGCTTTCTATACTCCACCTTTGCAGAGACCTGGCAATCAGAATGGTTTTGTTGTGTGCCTTTTAGCAGAACTCCAATAATCTAAGGATAAACAGAGCCAGAAAAGGGAGTAGTAACCTTGGGAGTTTGACACCCCCACACCCCCCACCGCCAATATGTACACAGCTGGGCCCCGATAGTGATACCACATGGCCCCTGGGATCTAAAACCACTCAGAGAAACGAGGTCAACTGTCTGTTTTAAAGATTAAATACTCCAGGGTCAGGCAGCTGAGGGGGTGATTTTTATAGGCCATAAAAAAAACCCCTAAAGACAGGAGTGGAAAGAGTTAGTCCTGTTAGTCACTAAAACCCACTCCCCTAAGTGTCCAGAGAGACGTGCTTTCATTCCCCTATGTGCAATACTGCTGAAAAGCACATGGCAAGGAAGAGAAAGATCTCAGGTAGTTAGAGAGTGGAGCAGATGACCTGGCATGAAAGCCAAAGTTTGGGGGGTTTTTTAATTGATTTTTTTTTAGAGAGAGAGAGAAAGAAAGAAAGAAACGTCAATTTGTTGTTCTACTTATTTATGCATTCGTTGGTGACTTCTTGTATATGTTCTGACTGGGGATCGAACCTGCAACCTTGGCATAGTGGGACTACGCTCTAACTACCCAGCCAGGACAAGGAGACAAAGTTTTATCTGCAAAGTATGCAGCAGTGTGGCTGGCTGTCTTTCCTTCCCAGCTGCACTCCCAGAGCAAGGGGACTGTGGGACCCTGCTGAGTCCTTTCTTAAGAGGTGATCCTTCTAGGCTGGGTTCCTGACCTGATTTAGTGACGTTTGCTCTTCAGATACCTGGCAAGTCAGCCCAGAGCGGAAGACTATAAAGGTCACGAGGAACTGTAACACTACATAGATGGTTCTACTAAAAACAAGTTCTGTTGATTTCTAAGATCATAGAATCTGGAGCGAGGGATGATCCAGAATAGAAAGCTTTGACTTTCTTGGACTAAGGGAACAAAAAGAAGAAACAAGAGAAACAAAACAACCCCAAGTTCATCAAGTTGTGAAGCTGAAGCTGATTATCTCCAAAAGGCACAGTGAGCACGTGGTCTCCGCAGAAGCAAGCCCGCGAGCCCGTTCTATGAAACCCAAGCACTGGACTCGGGGCCAAGCAAAACCTGACCTGTAAGACTGGGTGAGGGTGTGGAAATGTTAGTTGCCAAAGAAAAACCACTTACAATTGTTAAAAGACATATAACTGTATTTCAGGGGCAGAAGGGCTAGAAGAAAAATCAACACCTGAACAGCCAAATCTTTTTGTTGCTATTTTCTTGACCTACGCCTGAACTGTTTGATTTGAGAGATACAGAGAATAAAAACCTCCTCCTATTTTTAAGAGTTTTCAGCAGCCAAGGAAACTTCTCTGCTTCAAAATCTTCTGAAACCTCTAAGGGACTCCTGAAAAATGTAATTATTCCCATTTCATACCTCTGAAGAACTCAGGCCAACAGATTTGAGACTAAAAGGGCTAGAGAGACAGAAATATCTTTAGAATTCACATCACCCCTTTGCCCCTCAGCTCTGCTTTGAATAGCCAGGGTTTGTAAGGTTTAACTATGGCCATGCTTTTTTTTTTTTGGTTTGGGAGTTTTGCAAGGGGAACTTGCAAAAACTGGTTCTTGAGAGGACTATAGTTTCCTGATCTAAATGGAGTATAAAGTCTGAACTCTATTCCAGTGTGACACTGTGGTCTTAGCCAAACCATGCCCTGCCCAGATCTGAAAGCTCCAATCCTCTGCAGAGAGCAGCTGGCTTTGAGTCACACTGTGTCGGTCTGGTCTGTCTGTACCCCACAGCAAGGCACTTTGCTCCAGTACCTTTTCCCTAGAAAGCTTTCTCGGCAAGGGACACGCACACTCCTCAGCACCCACCCACTTTGTGGAATACAGTGTATGGGTAACTTTGCAAAGCTTGGCTGATGACTCTACAAAGGGACACAAACCAGAATGAAGCAAGTCTGTGCTGGGAGTAACTGCAGGGGACCCTCCTGACTGCCTGCTCCGCCCCTACTCCCGCCACATGGGCCAGTTCTCAGAAACAAACTGCCCCGCAGGAGGGC
>PVKM010053388.1:0-10039 GCA_004027735.1 Carollia perspicillata | reverse complement strand
CACTCGCAGAGGTTGGAGGCTGGTGCGCAACAGCGCCAACAAACAAACGAACATTGATTTCTAATCGGAGATGTGCTCCTCCAGGGGGACCAAAAGCAATCCCAGGTTGGGGAGACGCTGCGAAAACAGTGGGGACTCAGGGCAAACTGGCCTTCGGAGGTGGGCTTCCCTTGGGGGGATTTTCTGACTGTCTGTGAGGAGGTGCAGAGAGGCAGCCCTGCCCGGGGACAGACAGGAGGTGCCCCAGTCACCTCCCAAGTGAGGGCAGGGGCTCTCAGAACCCAGCTGAGAGCTTTAGGAGAGGCTGCCCCCCACAAAGGTGGGACCCAGAGGGAGCGAGCACAGGAGGAACCTAGATTTCTCCTTCCTGGACCCTTTGAATTTCTGCTGGGGCCTCACAGGGCAATGCCCCCTGAAGCCTGAGGGCAGCAGCAGCCCCCAGGGGCTCACACACCAGAGAACATCCCGCCGGGATCCAGGATGGGCGCTGGGAAGCCACCCAGCGCACTGACGTTTGGTAGTAGTCTTCCACTTTGACCACTTTTTCTGCATCGGCACATTGGGCAGGGAACACTGACGTTTGTCTCAGGCAATCATCCTGTCTTGCCTGAAGGGTGAAGTACCATCAGTTATGAAGTCCCCTGGAGGTAAGACAATAGGACACGGGTGGGGAGCAGAAGGGACTCCAGCACCAGTGGGACGCAGGGACGGCTGGGCACCAGTGCTCCCTGTGCGAGCTGGCTGGCTCTCTCTCTGCGGATGGTGTGGAGTGCAGGCGGGGGTCCGGGCGTGCAGCCTGGTGTGGGAGGGCCGTGGCTCAGCCCGCCCAGCCATCGGGTGCAGACGGCTTGTGCAGACTCCTACCATCACACCCCGACACTCTGAGAGTCCCATAAATGACCATGCAAACAATGAACGGCGGGCTGGGTTGGCAGAGCGTGTGTGTGCCCGCCCCCACACATGTGGTGCATGTGTGTGTCTCTGTGTGCGTTTACCTCCACCAAGCAAAGCACATCTCAGATGCCACCAACAGAGACCTGCAACGAGAGGAATGACAGGTGCGAGTGTGTGTGCCAACTCCGCGTAAACAGGAAAGAACCGGGGGGCGGGGCCCTGCTCCCTTTTCACGCCGTCTCCCCGTGCTGGCCGTCTATTCACACACGGAACCTTTTCCCCCTCTGGCACTGTGCCACCCCACTGTGCTGAAGTCACCCGCCTGTCCCTCGTGTTAGAGTCTGGGCTCTAACACAGAGCCCTGGCAGAGACGGAGCCGCACTGATCTTTGAGTCCATTGCGCCATAGGCCTGGCCCAGGGCGCTTTCCAGGTCCCTGGGTCTCCAGGTAAAACTCTAAGGGCCTGTTAAAGGGAGTGAGTCCCGCCATCCACAGAAAGGACGGCGTTTTTTTACCAGCTGGGGTCACAGACGTGCCAGTTCGGTCCTGCCGAGTTCTTTGGGGGAGGATGGGAAAGCTTCCTGTGAAGATCGACACACTCGCTGTATCCTCACCTGGGGGGTGGCTTCCTCGGGGGCCGGCCTGGGTGGGCGGAGATGGCGTTCCAGAGCCCGGCCCTCACTCGTGGCTAACCTCGGGAGGTCGCGGAGCACAGCAGTGGCCACCACTAGGAGCAATCAAGCGAGCTGGTGGCGCGGTCACTCAGCAGCCAGCCTCGGACTTCTGTGCCCACCGTGCGGCCAGGCTGTCTCGGTTCTTGGTGATGATCCGCCGAAGGAGGAGGGTGGTGAGTCGTGGTCAAAGGCCACTTTGGTGTCATTTAAAGACCCCTAGACTCAGCCTCAGAGAAGATGACTTTAAAGCCTCAGACCTACCCTAGGTGAGCTCTGAGAACTTGGCTTCTTCACCTGAGATGTGTTTCTCTCATCTGCGGAGGGAAGGCAGCAAATATGTGCTACACAGTCTTTTTTGGGTGAGAATCGGGTGAAAAAGTCAACGTCCGAGCATTTTGTTGGTTGAATGGTGCTATCAATCTTAAGCTATTCCCCTCCACTCTCACGGAGAACCATTTTCGACACAATGCTCTTGTCTATGCACTCACGTAATTTTCCCCTCTGAGCCTCCCCTCTGCAATCATCTGTAGTAGAAGGACTCCAAAGTGGCAGGTGGTCCCTACCTCCTTGTTGTGTGAGGGAATTAACCAGGAACCTACGATACATTTGCAAGGTGCGTGTTTGGGGTTCGCTGGAATTTCTGGGGTCCCCTGGAGCTGCAGGGCTCAGACCACAGGTGCGAATCGTGACCTGGTGTCCTCGCTGACCCTTCCAAACCAGCACTGATTGTGCAGCCCTCAGGCCCGGGCTCTGCGTCAACCACTCATTGCCGTCAAGCCTGGGCTCCGACCGTGCAGCGGGACTCTGCCTGCGCGTGAACGGTGCAGTTCCAGTCTCACGCCTTCCTTGGCTGTGACACAACTGGCAAACTGTAAAACAAACCGAAAAACCAAACGGACCCGCCCGAAAGTGGACCCAGCATTCGCAACTTCAGTGAAATTTCTAGACTGAATGTTGGGTAGTGGTGGGCCCTTTCCATTTGGAAACCCAGCTCCTTCACTTCCAGGAAATTTTTTCAGTGTTCTTCTATTCCTGCCTTTCTCCCCTCCCTGTTCTTCATTCCTGATTTCTGGAAGGCGTGGCCTCGCACTCGGATTCGCCCTTCCTCCCTGTGGTGTGCCTCGTCCCCTCTGCTTCTCTGCTCACCTTCCCACTCTCCCATCGCATTTCTCATTCTTACAGTTACACTTTTCATTTACAAAACCTTGGGTTTTGTCTGCTGAATGCTTCTCTGACTTTTCAGAAGTTATAGTTGGTTTGCTCCTCCGTTTTTATTTTCTCTTGGCACAGTATCTGTTCCTTTCAATTGTGTTTTCTGTGTGTTTTGTTCTTGCACCTTAGATAATTTCTTCAAAATGCCTCAGTCGTTTGGACCTCCTTTAAAACTGAGTCCTAAGAAGTGGGGTGCAAACTGCTGGGGCTCAGGCAGGTTTGTCAACTGAGTTTCGGTGTGGCCTGCCAGGTGTGGGCCAAGTGGAGACCCGCCGACACCAGCATTTCCCGATTTCTCTCTGGTCGGATTGCTCCGGGGAGATCCAGAATCTCTTGTGTGGAGAGGGAGGTCCAGCCGAGCACAGTGGTGGGGAGCTGGGGATCTCGGGGTCTAGGGCACCCTGTAGGGACACAGCCATAGAGCGTTCTTGTCCATGTGAGCCCTGCCACCCAGGCAGCCTCTCCCCACTCTCGGGGAGTACCAAGGCAGGGAAGGGCAGCTGCCCAGGGACACGGAGGCAGGAATGTGGAGGTGGGAACACAGCGCGGCCAGGGAGCAGCTTTCTGTGCTGGGAGTGGGGATTCCGGTGCAGGTGAGCATAGGGCTTCTCTTCCCACACAGCGGTGTCAGAATACAGCCTGAATCTCTTCAGTCAGTTCTTACCCATTTGGTCTTCTGCTACCCAAATACGGAGTTGTCTTCTCTCTTGTTTTTTCCCATTTCTGTGAGTCCCTGCCTTTTAAAAGCATCATTTCAGTGTGGTCTTAGAGGAGGATCAGGAGGAAGTAAAAACAGAATATGCCCATGTTCAATCCACCATTTTTCCTTTCAAGTAATAATCATTCTTTATGTTTGTCCTTTATCCAGATTCTTACCACGAGAGCAATAATAACATCTGCTTGGAGCAGCTTCAGCCACGAAGGTTTTGAGGGAGGAAAGTGATGGCGTTCAGTGTAGCTGTTTCCAAGAAGCCCAACCCGTGAACAGCGTCACGGCACCAGCTACCAGGTGTTGACCCGCCACAGGGGTCAGATGCCGGCTCGGCTGGTTTCCTTGTATTACCCCTGGGGCTCTGCAAGCTCAGATTTTTGTTTGCCATTTCAGACGAAGGACCAGAGAGAAGGAGACTTTAAAGCGACTCATCCTGGAGAGTCAGTTGGTTGAGAAGGGAGTTGGGTTGAAATCCAGAATCTGCTTCAAAGACTTGTCCTTGTATTGGAGTCTGACTTTTCTACCTATTGAAAGAATATACCTTACAGAAAAAGAAATGAAGGTGCATTTGAAGGCTGACTTCTGGCCAAGATGGAAGCATAGGCAGACACCGCGTGCCTCCTCGAACAACCAAAAGAAGGACAACAACAAATTTTAAAAAAGGAAAACAACCACAACTGACCGAAAATCGAACTGTATGGAAGTCCAACAACCAAGGAGTAAAAGAAGAAACACTCACCCAGACTGGTGGGAGGGGTGGAGACAGGCAGCGGGGCAGGAAGGACTCACGGCAAAGCAGTGGCTAGAGGACGCCAGAGGGCGAGGAGGCGGCTGATTGACTGGGCGGTCCCATGTTTGCACGTGGATAAACCAGACCAGGAGGAACAACTGGGGAGCGAGACAGACCCACATCCCAGGCTCCAGCAGGGAATAAAGCCTCAAACCTCTGATTGTAAAAACATGTGGGGTTGCGGCAGCAGGAGAAACTCCCAGCCTCACAGGAGAGTTTGTTGGAGAGACCCACAGGGTCCTAGAATGTACACAAACCCACCCACCCAGGAATCAGCACCAGAAGGGCCCAATTTGCTTGTGGGTAGTGGGGAGAAGTGAATAAAAGCTGTCTGTGAGCTGAGCAAGCAGCATTGTTCCCTTTCTGACCCCACCCCCATATACAGCATCACAATACAACAATGTGGGTTGTGGAATCAGGTGAAATATGGCCTTCCCTGTTAAACACCTGCCCTGGTGAACACCTAAGGCTCCACCCCTTACTATGTAATAGGTGTACCAAGACAAAACAAAATATTGCCCAAGTGAAAGAATAGATCAAAGCTCCAGAAAAATATAATGATGCAATGAAGAGATAGCCAACCTATCAGCTGCAGAGTTCAAAACACTGGTAATCGGGATGCTCACAGAAATGGTTGAGTATGGTCACAAAATAGAGGAAGAAGTGAAGGCTGTGAAAAGTGAAATAAAGGAAAATGTACAGGGAATCAACAGTGACAGGAAGGAAACCGGGACTCAAATCAATGGTTTAGACCAGAAGGAAGACACAAACATTCAACCAGAATAGAATGAAGAAACAAGAATTAAAAGAAATGAGGAGAGGCTTAAGAACCTCTGGGACAACTTTAAACATTCCAATATCTGAATCATAGGGGTGCCAGAAGGAGAAGAGGAAGGGCAAGAAACGGAAAACTTATTTGAAAAAATAATGAAGGAGAACCTCCCTAATCTAGTAAAGGAAATAGACTTCCAGGAAGTCCAGGAAGCTCAGAGAGTCCCAAAGAAGTTGAACCCAAGGAAGCACACACCATTGCACATCATAATTACATTAGCCGAGATTAAAGAGAAGGAGAGAATCTTAAAAGCAGCAACATAAAAGGAGACAGTTACCTGCAAAGGAGTTCCCATAAGACACTCAGCTGATTTCTCGAAAGGAACCTTGTAGGCAAGAAGGGACTGGAGAGAAGTATTTGAAGTCATGAAAGGCAAGGACCTACATCCAATACAACTCTACCCAGCAAAGCTATCATTTAGAATGGAAGGGCAGATAAAGTGCTTCCCAGATAAGGTCAAGTTCAAGGACTCCATCGTCACCAAGCCCTTATTATATGAAATGTTAAAGGGACTTATCTAAGAAGAAGATGATCAAAAAATGAACAGTAAAATGACAATGAAGTCACAACTATCAACAACCAAATCTAAAAATAAAAAGCAAACAGCTAGAACAGGAAAAGATTCACAAAAATAGAGATCACATGGAGGGTTATCAATGGGGAGTGGGAGAGGGAGAGGGAAAAGATACAGAGAATAAGTAGCATAAATGGTAGGTAGAAAATAGACAGGGGGAGGGCAAGAATAGTATGGGAAATGGAGAAGCCAAAGAACTTACATGTACGTCAGATGGACATGAACTAAGGTGGGGGAGTGCAGGTGGGCAAGGGGGATTCAGGGTGGAGGGGAATAAAGAGGGGGAAATGGGACAACTATAATAGCATCATCAGTAAAATATATATTTTTAAAAGAAGTGCATTTGTGGAAGGGATAAGAAAGGGATGAAATCCAACCAGCAGTGTGTTGTTGACGGTCCATGTGGAGAAAGTCATGACCAGAATGAGCAGAGCGGGGGCTGGTCTCCCCCATCACCGCCGGCCTGCTGCGCTGCAATAGCACACCTATCTGACGGCCCGCACTAAATGACAGTTCTCCAGTGACAGGTGATCTTTGCAGGGAACCCCTGTAAGACCCATAGTGTTTAAGCATCCATAACGCAGGTGGGTCTTCCCTGAAGCACTTGAGGACTCGGTCCACACTCTCGGATTGCTTCACGCAGAACAAACAAGCTTTATACGTAAGACCGAGGCCATCGTGAGCACCGTCAGTCCAGTTCAGTCAAGAACGGCACCTGACTTTGGCTTCCCTTGCTGCGTGCTAACAAAGGTAGCTTGGTCCCTGGAAAACGTGTCCCTGGTTTTCATTTGGATTTCTGACTCGGGGTCGTTTACGACAGAAATGCCACAGGGGAGGAAGTGTCGTGTGGGACCTGTCGCTGGGTGGACCTTATTTTGTGTTCCCGTTTGGCCATTTATTTTCTAGGCATTTTCCTCGGGCAAGTGACTTGCCTCCTTTAGCTTACTTTCTCATCAGATAGACGAAACCGGTGAAGTTGGCATTGTTTTATACACAGGGCTGCTTTGAGGATTAACCTCTCTGACACCGTGCTTGGTACGCCCGGCTTTGTTCCCATTGCTAATTGTGTTCCTTCTCTTAATAATGCCTTATTCCACGTTCGATGGGCAACGTGCTAACGCTGAGCGTTCAAAGGCAGATAAGACCTGATCCGTAATGTCATGGAGGCCAGAGGTGAGCGGGCAGAGAGGATGGAAACAGTTCCCCGTCCCAGTCTCGGGGACAAGCGTGCCCACTAAGCGCTCGGTCCATGCCGGCACTCTCACGTATCTGTTCAGTCCGGATCCCCCGAAGCTTCAGGTCTCTGTAAGAAGCTTCCCCCTCACCCTGGGAGGGTTCAAGGGCACATCACACCCCGCACTGCACTGGTGGTCTCTCCCAGGCCCAGTTCCCTCGTGCGTGTCTGTCTTCACGACACAGGCAGTGGCTCCCAGTGGCGTGAACTGGGAATCTAGCAATAACATTCCTGTTTCTTATTCCCCTACATCTAATCCACAAACACGCGTTTCAAACTGAACCACTAGTCCTACTCAAATCTGTCCGTTACCTGGTCTCTTGCCACATCCCCGACAGGAGCTGCCGGTGTTTCTTGCTCTGTTTCTGCTTTAACTACCTAACCAGCATCTTCCACGATCTCTCTGACGCGCTGTCTTGACTGCAGCAGCAAAGCCCAGCACTGTCTCCCCACGCCCCTAAGATAAAAACCAAATCCCTAAACAGGCACTATGGCCAGTATGGCCAGGAGTGCCGCCTGCCCACCCCTCTTTGTCTCTCCGCCCCCACTTTCCTCCATGCCCCCGCCCCCCCCGCCCCCCCTGCTGCTCTGGGCTTCCTTCGGTGGCACAAACGTGTAGGCCCATCAGAGGGCCTTGCCGCACACCCCTCCCACTTTCGGGGAACTCTTGCCTGACTACTTCATTTAACTCCACTTCACCCTCAGACAGCAGCTCCCTCGGAGGGAAATTTCTTCATAGTTTGCTTGTAATCCGACCTCATAAAAACGTGTTTTTCTTCAGAGCATTATACAGCTAAATGAGAGATCATCACAGAGCTCTTCTTATGATTATTCGGCTAACCTCTTTCCCCAGTCAATAAGGCACGATGTTTTATTCTGTCTCTAGAGATGAGGACAGTGCCTAACCCATAATAAGTGCTCAGTAAATGCCTGTGGGATGGAAGAGTGAACAGGGAAAGCCTCAAGAGGGGGAACTGGGCATGCCCCCTGCATTATCAATGCGTGAGCACGGGAAGGTGCTCGGTAAACGCGCACTCCGATGGACGAATGAATGACAGAGGGACTACAGAACCCAAGGCTTTGCCCCAGGAAAGGGGGGAAACACCAGGGAAGCGTTCAGCCCAGCAGAGGCGGGGAGGGCGGGCATGCTCCGGAAGCGGGGCTGACGGGGTTGCAAGGGTCGCCTGCTGGGAGCCTGGTGCGAGGAGCAGCTGGGTGGAGAGGAGGAGGCCAGGTGGTCTCCAGGGGAGCCCCAGCTAGCCGGGCCTAGCTGGGGGGTTGGGCCTGAGAACAGGAGCAGGATGTACTTGCCTGCTTCAAAGAGGGCCGGGAAGGAAGGCCAGATGGTCCTCCGAGAGAAGACCTGAGGACAGCGAGGGTGTGGCTGAGAGCGCGGGGTGCCGGGAGCCCCCTCTGGGTCTGCCGTGGAGCCCCTGGGTGTGACATCAAAACAGAGCTCCCAGAGCAGCCGGCACCGCGGTGGGGGCGGGACTCGTCTGGAAGGTGACACAGGAGTGGCCAGTGCGCAGGGCAGGCCTCACGCCTTCAGAATCAAGACAGAAGACCTCGGTGCAGAGCAAGCGTCAGGAGTTGATGCCATTCAGCCTGGAGAGTCAGAACCGGAGTCGGAAGGGGGGTTTCTCTCGCAGCTGCTGAGAAGGGCTGGCCTCGATTCGCCCTCAGAATTTCCGCCGGCACTTCCCGGGCCCAGCGGGCATTCCTGGGCTTGGACCCAGGCAGTGCAGCCCCCCAAGGCGGCCCTCGCCGTCCTCCCCAGTCTGCGCCCTGCGGTGGGGCCGCCATGCACACCGGCCCAAGGGGCCACCCAGCACCACTGAGACCGCAGTTTGGGCTGGCCTCTCTGTGTTCCCACGGGTTCCCCCTCGACCCCGTACAAGACATCACCTCCCTTGCTCCGTCACACACCGTACCACACTGGCCTGTGCCGTGTCTGGCCATGTGCTTGGTGTCTCAGCTCCTTCTCACAAAGTCCTCACGCAGTGGGGACCCTCATTCTCGTTTCGCAGTTTCTCGTGCTGAGGAAGAAGACGGGGCGCTGCGCAAACAGCATTTCTAGGGAGGCGGAGCTGGGCGCGGACTCCGGTCTGTCTCATCCAGGCCAGACCCTCCCACCGATGGAGGGCAGTGAGAGAAGGCTCCAGGCCGCAGGCCCACGGCCACTGACTCTACGGATCACCTCTCTGTCGCGTCACACAGCCTCACCAGTCAGCGACGGCATGCACATGGATGCCCCAGCGTGGAGAAAGGAGCGATTCTCACAGAGCCACGTGCTGGGCCGGCTGGGGGGCCCCTCTCACCAGCTGGGGCCCCTGGGCGCACACGGGCAGCAGGGCAAGTGCCTGAATGTGACCGAAACACATCATGTGGCTTGAGAGTAAGGCAGCGACCTGAGCACTGGATGCCTGCGTGGGATTACGTGGGTCTGCTCCCCGCCCCACCCCCACCCCGAGGTTCTGCGCCTCCACCCATCACAGGTGGTCGGACCCCCCTTCCCCCGCCCCGTGTAAGAACCCACACTCTGCCTGCATGGTCGGTCCTCCGGGGATGCTGGCCTGGGGGACTCAAATTGCTCGAATCCATGAGCCCCAGCTGAGAAGTCCTCTTTCCGGCACCCCCTTCCTGTCGCTGAAACTGAGGCTCTTTGTCCTGAAAACTGTGTGTGTCCTGGCTCCTTCTCGCTCTCGAGTCTGAGTGCTGTGAGACTCTCACTGTCACACTTCGGTGAGACGATGGCCCTGAACGTCCCCATGGAGACGTAAGTAAGTGTGCCTGCTCTTTGCCAGATGCAGGGCAAAGAGAGCTGTAGATATATATATTTTTTAAATCCTCAAAAAAGCCTAGGAGGTAGTGATTTTTCCCACATTTCAGGATGAAACCACGGTGGCCCCGAAAACAAGACTTTGTTCAAAGCTCTACGCCCTCTGAAGTGGGGAGCAGCGGCCCAGACCCAGGGTGAGTGGCTAACACCCCACATCTCCGCCACAGCCGGAGGGCCTCACACTTCAGGGCACGTTGTGAGGTTTAATGAGGTGATGGAGGCCGTGCACCAGGATGTCAGGGCAGATCGCTTGTTGCCTTTGAAGTCGCTTCTGGCTG
>PVKM010053387.1:0-10042 GCA_004027735.1 Carollia perspicillata | reverse complement strand
TAAGAAAAAGAAGATAAAAATATGAACAGTGAAAGGATAGCAAATTCACAGTTACTAACATCCACACCTAAAACAAAAGCAGACTAAGCAGTCACCAAGAAACAGGAGCAGAGCCACAGAAGTGGAGATCACGTGGAAGGCTAGCAACAGGGGAGTGGGCGGAGAGGGTGGGGAGAAGGTACAGAGAATAAGTAGCATATATGATTGGAAGAAAATAGACAGGGAGAGGGCAAGAGTAGTGTGGGAAACGTAGAAGCTAAAGAACTTATGACACATGGACATAAACTGAAGGCGGGGAGTGTGGACGGGAGGGGTTGTGCAGAGTGGAGGGGAATGAAGGGGGGGAATGGGACAACTGTAATGGCATAATCAATAAAATATGTTTAAAAAAAAGACACAGCTTCATGTACACATAGAGACCCAGACACAAGTATAGATAGAGATACGGGTGCAGATAGAGATACTGACACAGTTAGATAGTAACAGACACACATGGAAGTACTAATAGAGACACAAGATACAAGTTGTTATAGAAACTCAGACTGAGGCATAGATAAAGAAGCAGATACAGGAGTAGAGAAATAAAAGAATGGGGTACAAAGAGAGACATAGCTACTGGTACACATACAGATATGTATAAAGATTTAAATACAATAACAGATAGAGACATGGATAAACATAATTATAGAATAACAGACAAAAGTACAGATAGAGAGCAAGGTGCAGGTATAGGTACAGAAGTAAATACAGGAACATACTGAGACTCGAACAGGTACTTGTAGAGATTCTGATATAGATTCTAATACAGACACAGATTACAGGTCCAGGTAAAAAGACAGATATAAGCACAGATAGAGACACAGAAGCAGATACAATTAGAAACACAGATACATATACACATATAGACACAAATATAAGTATTGATAGAGACACAATCACTAGTGCAGACAGAGAGGCAGATGCACATAATTATAGAGACAAAAATGCAGGTACAGATAGAGAACAGATACAGGTAAAAATAGAAACACAAATATAGTACAGATAAAGATACAGATACATATCCAAATAAAGACACAGGTTCAGATTCAGATAGAGACACAAATACAGGTGCAGGTAGAGACACAAACAGTGGTCCAAATAGAGGCACATTTACTATTACAGATAGAGAGTGAGGTACAATTAATTACCTGTATGTGAAAGACACTGGTACAAATAAAAACACAGATATAGCTGCAGATATCAACACAGAAACAAATACAGATAAAGATATTACATTAGAAATAGAGATTCAGATAAAATAGAGACAAATATATGTACAGATAGTGGCACAGACACTTGCATACATAGACACAACTATAGGTATAGAAAGAAGCACTTATACTGGTACAATGGAGAACCAGATAAAAGTACACTTAGAGACGCAAATACAAGTATTTCTATAGACCCAGATAGGTACATTTTGGAAGAGGGATATAGGTACCTCTACTTGTACAAATAGAAACACAGATACAGCTACAATCAGAGACAGAGCTACAAGTACATGTAATAGTCCAAATAGAAGTTAACATAAACGCAGATACAGATACTGATGGAAACAAACATGCAAGTACACATAGAGACTCAGCTACAGGGGCAGATAGAGACACAATACAATTAAAGATAGACACAGATAGAGGTACAGATGGACAGATACAAATATAGATAGAGACACAATACAGGTACACAATGAGACACAGAGGCACAGTGAGAAATATTGATATATATATACAGATAAAGACAGATGCAGGTAAAGATAAAGATACAGACACTTGGAAAAATAGAGAGATAGATACAGGCAAAGATGGAGACCAGAAACATGTACAGATACAGACACACAAAAAAGGTAAAGATAGAGATACAAACACAGATACTTATAAAAACCCAGACATGGGTATAAAGAAAGTTTATATATATATTCCTGCATGTAGAAGAAATACAGGTGCAGACACATTCAGGTACAGATAAACACAGATTCAGGTACAGATAGAGATGTGTATACAGGTACAGATAGAGATGTGTATACAGGTACAGATAGAGATTTAGATACAGGTGCAAGTGAAGACACAGATAAAGGTACAGATAAAGACACAAGATGTGGGTACAGTTAGAGACATGGATTCAGGTACTCATTACATGTAGATACAGGTATCTTAGACACACAGATAAAAGTACAGTCAAGCTTCCCCTTCATTGACATCAGAACCCAAAAGTGGGTTTAATGGAAGGTGCCAAATGGTAACAGTTGACAGTATCATCAACAGTCTTCATAAATTGCTTTTAGAATTGTTTGCCAGCTATATTTTTCCATGAACAATTTCTTAACAATAATAAGAATTAGAAGAATGATTGTCTTTCCCTTGTCATGTTGGTAGCCTGGCAGTTCAGACAACCCTTACTGTCAATTATAGCCCTGATGTTATGCATATTTATACATTTCTTTACCTTGTTTTGATTTGCTACTGTTGTTTGCATTTTCTCTAGACCTGCTTTCTATTTCTATTTTATCCAATTATTGACATTCTAAGCTGTCTCAAATTCTTTGTCAAATGAAGCCAGGTATCAATCAATGAAATGGAAGCAGCTATATAATATAGTGGTTTGAACAGACAGATCAGGATCAAACCCTAGCTCTGCCACTTCCTAGTATGTTACTTTGGGCATTCTTGCTCCCTGCGCCTTAGTTTCTCCATTTGTAAAATATAGACATTAATACCTCATTCACTGGGTTATTTAGAAAATTAAAAGAAATAGCATATATACATCATAACACCAAGTCTCATGCCTGGAATATACCATGAAGTCAATGAAGATTTGTAAATTTTTTGAGGATGGTATTACACTTAGAAAAAACAATTGATGCTGAGGGATGTGCGTCCAAAGGAGAGGCTGATGTGCCCAAAGTGGAGAGGGGATTCCGACAGAGGGAGGGTTGAGCTGATTTGGGGTTCCCAGTAAGAATGGATTTTTTATTGATCACTGCCAGATGTGGTGGGTGCCTCTGAGAATAGCGAGCCCCCTCCCCATCATCATAGGCCTGTGGTTGGACAGGCAGAGGGTGGGGAATTTGGGCTGGGAGTGTGAAGAGGGTTTCTGCTGTGGAGAGTCGTGCATCCTGCAGGGATGGTACCATCTCCAAGGCTCCCTACAGAGCTAAGATACCCTCTCCCCTGACCCAGAAATGTTTCAGTTCAAAGAGAGGCTGCTTCTCTTACAGTTCCCCAAGCCACCTAAAGGGCAGGCTGGCTCTCTCCCCTTGATCTTTGCCTGAGGATTAAAGCTGACAGTGCCACTGGGAAGGCTCTGGGAAGCCATCCCAAAGTGTAGGCCCAGTACCACAGCCAGCCAGCCAATTTTGAAGAAGCTTCTGCACTTGGCCTCCTTTTCCCATGCCCTGAACTTGTGTGAACTTGACCTGAATCACAGATAGCAAGCCTGAATCCCAGGCTAATGGGAGACCTAGCCCCAGGCCTCAGCTCAGCCCTTCTTCCACCCCAGCTCAGTTTCCTCATCTAGTCATATTGCTAACACATTTCTTTAGCTTTTTATGTAACGAAGAGTTTCATTTTGTTTTTCCTTAATATTACAATAAGAAATACATGTTTGATGTACAAGATTAAGAAAATAAAGGTGAACCAAAAAACAATAATAAAACAGGGTCTATACTCACCACCCAAATACAGCCACAGTTAACACTTCGCTGTGGGGCCTTCCTGCCTTGATTCTATCAATATGCATTAGTTAAGTCACAGGAAATTTTTATTTTGATAGGTCAAAGATGGTTGAATATCAACAACTGCATATGGCTCATCTTAATTATACATTTAGATATAAATGCATATATTGTTTTCAAAGTGGGATTATATTATACATATTTATTTATAATTTTCATTAATTGTAATACATAGTGAACACAGTCCCATGTTAATACAGGAGTGGGCAAAAGTAGGTTTACAGTTGTGAGTATATAAACATGAAGTTTATTCTTGTATTATTTATTATTAAGCATAATCTTCATGTATTTTTCACACAAAGAACTATAAACTTACTTTTGCCCACCAGTGTATGTACAGAATCTAGATCAGCATTTCAAAGGATACCTTAGTATTTCAATGTATAGCTATAATATAATGTCTTTAACTGTGTGCCTATTTTTGATCATTTACTATTTCAGCTACCTATGGGTATTAATGAATCACCCAAATCTGAGTCTTGAGTTTGCAGGTAGGGTGGCAGTCTTTCTGCTGGGTTCTCCTAGGCTCACTCCTGTAGCTGCAGACATCCAACAGCTTGACTGGGGCTCAAAGGCTCCAGATGTTCTTCCTCAAGCACGTGGTAATGCTGCCTGTTGCCTGGGGCTCCTCACTTTTTCTCCATGCAGCCTCTGTGTCAGGGGTCCCAGAGACCACCCTCAGGCTTGCCAACTTGCTAGAAAGACTCGCAGGGCTCAGAAAAGCTGTTATATTCCTGATTATGGTTTATTGTGGTGAGGATGTTGACCAAAATCATCAAAAGGAAAAAGGCACATGGGAAAAAGTCCAAAAGAAATCAGTTATAAGCTGCCTGGTATCTTCTAGTGGAATCTCATGGGAATACACTCATTCTTTCTGCAACCATGTATGAAAACACATGCGAAGTGTTTCAGGTCTTTATTGGGGGGGTCAGGTCAGGAGACATGTAATACCACATGACTGACCTCACCTACTCAGACATTATTAGTTCCCCAGAGGTCAAACTGACATGTGGCCCAAAGCCTCAGGCACACAGACAGACTCACACTCACAGGCAGGACATTCCAAGGACTCAGAGGTTGTCTCCAAGGAGCCAGCAGGAGGCTAGTCATTTCTTTGGAGCTTGCAGCTTTTGAGCACCCTAAGTCTTCTGGGTTAACCCTTTACTGCACACATTTCTTATCCCCCGGAATTGGAAAATAGCATAGTGGTCTGAGGATTCCAAGAGGGTAGAAATGGAAACTTCAAGACTTCTTAAGGACTAGCCTTGGAAGTCACACAGTATTACTGATGAAGCATTGCATTGGCTTAAGCAAGTCACAAGCCTAGTCCAGAGTCAAAGTAATGAGAAAATCCACTCTACCTCATGACACAAGCAGCAGCAATGTTACTTTGTAAAGGAGGATGGAAAAAAGAGAGGAACAACTCATTGAGGACATTATTATAGCAATGTATCACACAAAAATCCTTCTAAACATTTTTCTATTATAAGCAAGGCCATGATAATCATCCTTATTCAATTATTTTTCATTTATAATGCATTTTCTTTTAAAAATGTATTGTATTCACAATAGCCATGTGCTGGAAGCAACGTAAGTGCCCATCACTAAATGAGTAGATCAAAAACCTGTGGTACATTTACACAATAGAATTCTATGCAGCAGAAAGAAAGAAGGAGCTCCTACCCTGTGCAACAGCATGGATGGAACTGGAGAGCATTATGCTAAGTAAAGTAAGCCAGGTGGTAAAAGACAAATACCATATGATCTCACCTACAAGTGGAATATAATAAACAAAACAAATAAGCAAGCAAAATACAACGAGAGACATTGAAATAAAGAACAATCTGACAGTAACCAGAGAGGAGGGTGGAGAGGGATTATAGGGGATAATAGGGAAGGCATCAAGGAACATGTATGAAAGACACATGGACAAAGCCAAAGGGGATGGGTTCAAGGGTGGGAGGTGGGAATGGGTGTGGCAAGGGAGCATGATGGAGTGAAAATGGAGAAAACTGTATTTGAACAACAATTAAAAAAAGAACAAATGTATTGTAAAATATTCCATATATACAAAAAATGTAAATATAATATGAAAAGCAGGTATGTGTACTAGGTTTAAAGATGTGTAGTGTTAAACCTATGTAGACTTTTCCTTTGCAAATGTAGGTTTTACATCTTTAGTACATAGTACAAATATATTCACTTCCTAATATGGTATCAATTTCTGCCACTTAAATATATTTAATATGTGATTTGAGTATTTCTGGACACCAAAATTTCTGAATACAAATGGGAAATGTGTCAATTTTATGAAATTTTTGAGTTAGATAACTAGTCAGAAGAGAAGTTTGAATTTTTTTACGTTAATACAAACATGTATTTTTTAATTGGTTATATTTTTTAAAGCACCATGGGCATTTGTTCTTAATAAAAAACTACAATTTGAATTATTAAAATGCTTAAAAGAATAATATGATTGTGTATACTTGCATTTTTGCGTGTATCTCAGTTGCTTTCTTACGGTATACCCAAAAAGTAACATACATGCACTTTTCAAAAAATTGTATTCATTTTGCTTAATTGCCCTCTAGACATGCTATATTACTTTACTCTATCACCTCTTTAGTAACACCAAGTATTATCATTCTTCTTAACTTTTGTCACCAAATAAGCTAAAATATATTGCATTTTTATTAGATCCAAGATTTTCATATATTTATTTTTCAAGATTTTATTTATTTATTTTTAGAGAGAAGAGAAGAAAGGGAGAAAGAGAGGGAGAGAAATATAGATATGGGAGAGATACACTGATCAGTTTCCTCTCACACGCCCCCAACCAGGGATCTGGCCTGCAACCCAGGCATATGTCCTGACTGGGAATGAAACCGGTGACCTTTCTGTTCACAGGCTGGCACTCAATCCACTGAGCCACACCAGCCAGGGCAAGATTTTCATATATTTAATGATTGTTTGTGTTCCTTATTTTTGTGGACTTTATTTTCCTAACTTTTCCCAGTTTTAATTGTAGAGTTTATCTTTTGTCCATCACCATAAGAAGCTCTTTTTAGATTTGGGATATGAACCAGTTATCTGTACATTCAGGACTTGAAAAGTATGCTAAGATACATGATCTGACTTTATCTTCATAATGCCCTGGTGAGGAAGGTATGATAGTGTTCTTCTTAACTCCATTTTATACATGAGGAAACGGATGGTCAGAAAAGTATGTGCCCATAATGGCATAGTTAGTGGAGAACCTGAGGGTGGAATCCAGGCTTCTGTCTCTTAGCTCAAGGTACTTCCTCAGCACCACAGGCCTTCTTGTAGCACTGATATTCTAGAAAGAGAAATGGCCTTCATGGGACTGAGAACTGAAGCTTGCAGCTTAGTCCCAATGGCCTAATCCTCTAAGGCACAATTGTCTTAGAGAAACACAAGGCCCACGGGCCAAATCCAGCCCTCCACCTTGTTTTATATGGCCCAGCACTTTGTTTCTACCTGGCAGCAGCACCAAGCTCTTGCTTAACTGTTAAGGAGTAGTTACATTTACACAGTCCTAAAATTACATTCGGCCCTTTGAAGGCAACTGCAAGGCTGATGTGGCCCCTGGTTAAAATGAGTTTGACATCCCCTGCTCTAAAGACAATATGAACATTACCAGTTGTGTGGGGGGAGTCCCAGAAGATACTGGGCTTTCAACTCCCACTGGCCTCAGTGTGAATGTGGATTTGAGGAAACAAGTAGACTGGCTGAAGGTCAAAGATTGTAAAACTGAAAAAGAAAAGACTTATTATTCCCTCCCTCCTTCAGCAACTCCACTAGGGCTAAGTATACTCTTCACCTGGTTTGCAGAGGTCAAAGGGTCTGGAGGAGAAATCCATTTATCTTTACCTTTCTTGAGTGACTATGGTTAACCTGTCATCAGGGCAGAAGACCTTGCTCTACCAGATTAGGACACCTGCTAATGCAGTCAAATACAGTTTTCAGTGGCTGTACCCTGTTTGCCCACCAACACAGAGCTCTGGCTGAGCAGCAGCCAGCAGGCATTTTGCCCTTTCCCCTCAATACAGCACTGTTTTATGCTCCCTTGCTTGAGAAGAGTATAAAGGAAAGAATGTTCTCCTACTTTTTCCATCATGTACACAGCAGAAAGAGTTCTGCCCTGACCACAACTCTACCACTAACGTTCTGTGAGACTTCAGACAGCAACCTGCTTCTAGGAACCTGTTTACCCCTCAGAATGATAAGGGCTTGGACTTTATGGTCTCATGGGGCCCTGCCAGTCCTGACATTCTGAGATTCTCTGTTTGCTAAGCCAGGATGTTCACAGATCCAGTTTGGGTACAGTTAAGAGCCCTTCATAGGAAATTCTTGGGTATCAAGAAGAACATTTTATATGGAACAGACAGAGGGCAGATGCTGTAAGGTGATGCCAGCAGACACAGTAAGATTTCAGGGGGTTTGTGGCAGTGACAGAAACTGATCCAGGAAAACCAAAAGTCTCAAGATGGAGCCAGGGTGGGCTCCTAAGAGAAACCAGTGCTGAACTTCATGCCCACCTGCTGGGAGGATCCTGCATTCCATGCAGATGTCAGGGATGCGTTGGAAGGGAAAAGAAGCCTTGGACTACATGGCATGGGATGAGTCACTTAACCTCTATGAGGCTTGATGTATTCATTCAGAAAATGGAATTAGCAATCTTTGCCAATAAGCACATGAAAAGTTGTCCAACATCATTACAGAAATGCAGATCAAACCTACAAAGAGATACCAGTTTCTGCCAACTAGGAGGACTATCACTAAGAAGGCAGAAAATAACAAATGTTGACAAGGATGTGGAGAAATGGGAACCCTTATTCACTGATGATGAGAATGTAAAATACTACAGCCATGGTGGAGAATATTTTGGAGGTTTCTTAACAAGATAAAAACATAGAGTTACCATAACACTCAGTAATTCCACTTCCAGGTATATATTCAAGAGAAATGAAAACATGTATCTGCACAAAAACTTGTCCACAAATATTCATAGTAGCATTATTGACAATAGCCAAAACGTCCAAATGTCCATCAACTGATTAGTAGGATAAACATTATGTGGTCTACCTATACAGTCAAAAAAGGAAATAAAGTGCTGATAAATACTGCAACATCGATAAACCCTAAAAACATGATAAGTGAAAGAGGTCAGACATAAGAGATCACATGATAAATGATTCCATTTATATGAAATGTACAGAATATATAGGCCTATAGACACAGAAATTTGATTACTGGTTTCCAGGGCTGGTGTGGATGATAGGGAACAAGGTTTTTTTTTTGAGGTGATTAAAATATTCTAAAATTGACTATGGTGATGGCTGCACAACTCTGTGCCTACACTAAAAATCACTTAATTGTACAGTTTAAAAGGCTAAATTGTATGATATGTTAATTACATCTCAATAAAGCTGTTTACAAAAGGAAAGAGTCCTTTCCAGGTCTTTATCACAGGACTGATGTGAGAATCCAGTAAGAACAAGTTTTTTTCTCTGCCCAGTCCACAGCAGGCCATTCTTTTTTTTTTTTTTAATTGTTATTCAAGTACAGTTTTCTGTCTTTTACTCCCATCCCAGTACACCCCCCACCAGTGCTCCCCACCTCCCTCCCATTTCCACCCCCCTTAGTTTTTGTCCATGTGTCCTTTATATTTGTTCCTAAAATCCCCTTCCCCTTTTCCCCTGAAATTCACTCCCCTTTCCCCTCTGGTTACTGTCATCCTGGTTTCCATTTCAATGTCTTTGGTTATATTTTGCTTGCTTGTTTGTTTTGTTGCTTAGGTTACTGTTAAAGGTGAGATCATATGGTATTTGTCTTTTACCGCCTGACTTATTTCACTTAGCATAATGCTTTCCAGTTCCATCCATACTGTTGCATAGGGTAGGAACTCCTTTCTTTCTGCCGCATAGAATTCCATTGTGTATATGTACCATAGTTTTTTGATCCATTCATTTACTGATGGGCACCTAGGTTGCTTGCAACACTTGGCTATTGTAAATTGTGCTGCTATGAACATTGGGGTGCATAGGTCCTTTTGGAATGGTGTTTCAGGGTTCTTGAGATATAATACTAGCAGTGGAATTGCTGGGTCAAAAGGCAGTTCCATTTTTAGTTTTCTTAGAAAATTCCATACTCTTTTCCATAGTGGTTGTACCAGTCTGCAATCCCACCAGCAGTGAACTAGGGTCCCCTTTTCTCCACAACCTCTCCAACACTTGTTGTTTGTTGCTTTGT
>PVKM010053386.1:0-10040 GCA_004027735.1 Carollia perspicillata | reverse complement strand
TACAAAAATAAAAGTATTATTTTCCTCTCTCTGCATTAGAATAATAATAATAATAATCCTTCTCCTATTTCTAACCACCCCTAACCCCTGCCTGGTTTTCCCCTCCCCTCGCCCCCTCCTCTCTCAGGAATTGGCTTTATTTAAAAAACTATATTTCTGCCCAGGCATTCAAAAACGCTGAGTGCCTCAAGCAAAGTAGTAGAATAAGCATGTTTCTTACTGCTTCTTGGCAACTCTGCGGCCCAAGACCTGCTTCCAATTAGAGATCATGTGGCTTCAGTTTAGTATTATCATGAAAATGAAATTACCACTTTAGAAAAGTCAAGTTATTTTGGAAGTGAAAACTGCAGGTCAGAGCCCACCAAAATTCCAAAAAAATTTGCTCAAGGAACATCTTGTCGAGGGGTCAAAATGGCCTGGCTGATAAACATCCTGGGGTTGTGATATGTCGCTCCTCTGGCACTCCTCCCTGGGCCCTGTTGTGAAGGTCAAGCTCATGGTCCTTCAGGGAGAGGCGTCCCTCTGATGGTAGATCCCAGGGCGCTCTGCTTGCAGAGAAGAAGTGCCGGCTTCTCAGACCCTCTGCTGTGTTTCAACCCTGCTGATCACCGCTCAGCCGGCTGGAACATACTCTCCCTTAGCTAGCATTTGCTCTGGTCAGGTCTATATTGTCCCTCCCCAGCAAGATAGTAAATTCCTGAACACAAGGTCCGTGTCTTCACTTTTTTGTAGCTTCAGAAATCCTTAGAACAGGAAGGGACTTAGTCCGATTGCTTCATTTTAAAAATAAGGCCTGTTAACTGGTTTCTAGCAGACCCTCTGTGAGGCCTGGGGCCTCTGGGCACATGAAGGTCAGCCCTGAAGCCACAGTGTGCCCTAACACCAGGACACCTTTCAAAAGTGTTGAAGACCACGCCTGGATCACCTCCTTTATCTGCGCAGCGGTTAAGACTTTTGAGATTCAGAAGCACTGGGTTCAAATCCTGGGGCCATCACTAACTAGCTCTACGAATTCAGACAAATAGCTGTACCTGTTTAAGTCTTCGTTTAATCATCTGTAAAGCTGGGGGGGGGGAAGTATCTGTCTCATGGTTTGCTGAGGATTAATAAGATAATGTACGTAAAGTATTTAGTCTATAAAGTCAGTAAGCACTAAATAAATGGATATTGTTTCATTATCATTATTTTTTGGCATGTGTTGGATGGAACACAAACAGAGGTTTTCTGTTATAAAAAGCTCCACAGCCTGTCATGTGAAAACATGGGTTTATTTGGAAGAAATGGTCTGTATCAGCTTTCTGGACCCATCTCTGTTATTATGAAATTCCAGGAACTAGACTAAAATAACAACAGGGTGGGAGAGAGGGTGAGTGGGTTCGTCACAAAGCCACTTGGACCAACCAGCCAGTAGATCAACAGCGTACTGGGTACACTTTGTGTGCCAGGCACCAGCCCTGGTGCTGCGGGACGGTCAGGAAGTGTTAAACACGGGCTCCGTCTTCGACTGTTCGTAATCTAGTTGGAGATACAGAGAACTAAACTTTCATCTGTGCATAGTGGGCCTCAAGGGGTCTATCGTACACAAGTACTACAGAAGGTCAAAGGAAATAGCGACAGCTTCCAGGTGGTGAGAGAGGAAACATGTCACAGAAAAGGTAAAACTTCAGGTTGATCTTGAAGGGCTGGAAAGACTCAACTTTCCAGATGGCAATGACCTAGCCATGCTCCTCGTGCTGAGGGAAGGGTCTGTGCACAGACAGGTGTGTTGAAAGGCAGGGGGTCCAGACCAGCTAAAGTTAAAGGTATGCCTCT
The DNA here is from genome assembly GCA_004027735.1 of Carollia perspicillata. Taxonomy (NCBI): domain Eukaryota; kingdom Metazoa; phylum Chordata; class Mammalia; order Chiroptera; family Phyllostomidae; genus Carollia; species Carollia perspicillata. Next base: position 8,228 of record PVKM010053386.1, on the reverse strand, counting down.
AGGTTTAGGAAATGTAAGATTAGAAAAGTTACTCGAAAATGTACTGTGAAGAGCTTCGAATGCTCGGCTTACCACCGGGTCTTAGTATGGTCACACAGGGTGTGGTGCCCCTCTAGGCTGCCTGGGGTACAACCTCCACAACTCCACTTAGCCACTTGGCTAACTCTTTGGGTTTCATCCTGCAGGTAGCCCTGAGGCTCTGATTTTCATACATGCTGTTAAAGACAATGCACTCAACTTGGAAGAGTTTTAGAAACAGTCATCAGTTATGGGCCACCAATTTGGGCGTGAAGAAGGAGAGAAGCCCTGGCTCTATGTTCTTAGTACCTTTGGAGTTTAAGGAACCTTGGTGCAAGTTAACAGTTTTTCTAAGCTAACTGGGGGGTGGGGGGATATCTTAGACTAAAATAGTTATCTCCACTTTAGTGTGGGCCATTCTGATTTTCTGTTTAGTAACAGTGTCTGAAGGAGTTCAGGAAAGGAAGGCCAGGCTAGGAGGCTGGAAGGAGGGGAGGAGAAGCCATGGCACTATCTATACTTCTTCAAAGAGGCAGGAAACGGCCATGAGCAAACGAGTGAATCATAAAACTATGGTACATGGACACAATGGAATACCACGCAGCAGAGAGAAAGAAGGAGCTCCTACCCTTCGCCACAGTGTGGATGGAACTGGAGAGCATTATGCTCAGTGAAATAAGCTAAGCGGTGAAAGACAAAATTCCATACGATCTCACCTATAAGTGGAACTTAATCGACAAAACAAATAAGCAAGCAAAATATAACCAGAGACATTGAGATAAAGAACCAACTGACAGTAACCAGAGGGGAGAGGGGAGGGGGTTATGGGGGAAAATAGGGGAAGGGTCATCAAGGGACATGTATAAAGGACACATGGACAAAGCCAAAGGGGGTAGGATTGAGGGTGGGAGGTGGGGATGGGAGAGGCAGGGGGCAATTTTGGGAGGGGAGAATGGAAAGAACTGTACTTGAACATCAGTAAAAAATAAAAAATAAAACAAACAAAGAGACAGGAAATGAAGAGGGGATTCGGTCCTGAGTACTCCATTTTCCTTTCACTGTCTTTGAGAACAATTGTTCTGTGACTTAAGTCAAAAATAGAGACAAATCCATGACTGTGCCAAGAAAAACTCTTCGGGCTATAGCACAACATTGAGTCTAACATGAGGTGCAGGGCAAGAAGGAAGCGTATTACAAAAGAAAACAGTGGTGTGTGGTCCTCCCCACAGACGTTGGCACTTGCTGGGTGAGTTTGGGTATCACAGGCTACTTCAAATGCCATTCAGCCCTGAGCCTTTAACCCCCTGTCCCAGGCACACAACCCCTCAGCACCCTGAGACTCCCAGGCAACCCCACTCTGGGTTCGATGTGTCATAGTTCCTACTGTATGTCAGGGAAAACAGAAACTCAAAGGAGACAAACAATTTTCTGCGAGCTCGAAAGGTGTGGAGCAGATGCTGGGGGTGGGGGTGTCAAAGAGATGGAAACAGATGTGGGGGAGTTTCTGCCATCAACACCTACTTGTAGATTCGAGTTTGAGCCGTCATTTGCAAACGACTGTGTAAAATAATCCATCTCCCATGACCTCAACGGAACATGACTTGGCTGGTGAGACAAAGCATGAGGAGAAGAGCAGCTTGCCCAGATCTTCATGGAGAACTTAAAGATCCCAATATGAACCCTGCAGCTCTGAGGCAGAAGGACTGCGTGGAGATCAGGGATCTTCAAACTCACCGTTGACCCAAGGAGACAGGGGCTGTGGGAGGAAGAGCCGGGGACGGAAGACGGCTCTTCCACAAACTCTTCCCTAGAGAGCAGCAGGGACCAGGGCCCCCTGTATCCTCCTCCCCTACCTGTCACTCTGAGACACCCTCAGAAGAGTCATCTGTCCCCTCAGGAGAGAACAGGCCCAGGCAAAGCCCAGCTGACCCCACAGCTAGCTTCCCACCCTGAGCTGCACCAGCCCAGGGCAGACTCTGGGTGGATGTCCTGGTGCCTCAGGGTGCCCAGCCATGAAATCAGAACAGGAAACAAAGTGCCTCAGAACTGCTGACAGGCAGCCCCGTGTCTGTGGACTGCAGATGCGGGGAACTATGCAAACACAAGCCATGGCAGCTACCAGAGCCGGTTTCTGGGCGGCTGGCATTCCACAGCGAGGCCACCGGGGATGGCAGTGAGGATGAGCTACATTTAGCTGTTTTCTTTCATTTCTTGTAAGTTCTGCTCAAAGAGACCATTTCATTCGGGACCTCGTGTAGGATTGCAGAGGCACTCAGTGTGCCATAAATTCCAAATAAATACAGGAATACTGAAGGTTCCTTGCCAATGGTCAATACTGCTCATCGTGACACATGGGACAGCCCCGCCTTGCTCTCTCCTTGCCTCTTTCTGTCTGTTGCCTTTTTCTTACACACACACACACAGAAAAGTGCCAGTGTATGCATGCATGTTTACATATACAATACTATATGATCTACAAAGCACAACATATGTATAATACAATACAATGTCATATCTCCTTGAATGCCGGCACGGGCTCAAGATCCTTGAAACTGAGTTTCTGGCAATAGCTCGTTTTGTCAGCCCAGTGCTTTGAAAACCAACTCAGGGGAGGGCCCCTTAGAGTCTCTGCCCCGACCCTTTTTTACCAAGGAAGCACCAGGTGCACTTCCCTTCAGTGTTCCAAACATTCTTCATGGGTGGATTCCTTCATTCAGAAAACCAGAAGCTTCCATGACTATCACATGTACAGGCAATTATTGACAGACTCCCAAGGTCAGGCAAACAGTTGGTCTCAGATCATGACTTGCATCTAGGGAAGGCCGGCTCACACTTGAAGTTGGCAGAAGAATGAGAGCGTTAAGTGTCCCAGGCCCATCTGCCTCCCTTCCTCCATCCCTCCTCACCATCTCACCTCTCCCGTTGCTCAGTGTTTTAGGAATGAGCTGTTTCCCCCTATGGCCCAACTCTGCCCACGTTTCTTGATGGATATCCACAGAAGCACACTTCACTCCGGTGAGTTGCTAATGCCTAACTCTCCTGGTCTTTTTATATCACTGAAATTTCAAAATTCTGATAAAAGTGCTCAGATATCTCTGGGCATTCAAACCAACCCTTCAGACCACAAAGTCTAAGTTTGGGAACCACCCAAGCTATCATTCCCACCCCTGAAGCACCCCCTTCGCTTCCTATTGCTGCTTCATTTCCTGCTACATCTGCCTGCAGTCAAATGCCCTCAACAGGTCTCGTGTTCATTCATTGGTCAGCAAATGTTTATGGAGCACATACTGTGCCCAGCCCTGTTTGTTCTAGAGCCTGGGAATAAGGCAGTAAGCAAAGTGCTGCAGTCCCTACCCCATGGATCTCACATTCAGATCAGGCAGAAAGAAAGCAAATACATCATGCTATGGCAAAGGTGGTGAGTGCCAAAGAGAAAAATGGAACTGGTCCAGAGGATGGAGAGGGACCTGGTTATAGGGGTTGGGTTTCACCCCAGATGGCAAGGGGCTGGTCAGAAAAGCTCCTCTGAGGGGAGACACTTGGCACAGACTGTGGGGCAATGAGAGACACGTGTGAGGACACCTCTCCCCTACAAAACCAAACAGAAACAAAAACTCTCCATTCTCCATGGCAATGGAAGACGGTGATACAAATTAAAGCCCCTTCCATTGTTGCAGCACTCATGCCCTTATCACATGCTTTCCAATGACCTTTTACTTGTTTCTCACGAAGCTGTAAGGTATTAGTTGTACTTTAACGATGCTGAAATGAAGTCTCAGAGAGCGAACGGGACTTTCCCAAGGCCATTCAGAGAAAACCCAGTGGCAGAGCTGAATTAGAATCCACTTCTAACTTCCAGCCAACTGTTTCCTAGAATACATCATGTTGTATAATCCTAGTGTCAGGCATATTTTGTTTGAGACTTCGATCAGAGAGACAGGCCTCCGAACTTAAAGCCTGTTCAGGTATATCACTGTGTGCAGTCCTGATTTCCTTCCAGCTTGACCTAAAACATAGCCACATGGCTACAAATGGGCAAATGAGTTACTAAATGACCAAAGGCATCCCACTCTTAGACAATAAAAGCTGATTATGTTCAATCAAAAACCCAACAAAAAAGAAGATAAGGAATAGAGTGCACCCACTGTGTCTATTATATTTGCTCTAACTACTGTACGTGTGTGGGTGTGCATCTGTTCGATTGTGTTAATGTTAACAAATTTCTTCTGGACTTTTGATGCACAAGTCCTCACCTTCCTCACATATAACGGGCTAAACGGTAGAAAATCACCAGTCCTATCATTGTGGTCCAATCTTTTCCCCTCTCCTGCCTCAGTTCCCTCTTCTGTAGAAGAACATTTTGAACTAGGTGAGCTCTACGTGTCTTCCCCTTCTGGCATCCTACGACTCTGTGCAAACCTGTGTGGGTTTTAGTAATAAATACAGATTCGAGTAAGGATCCCAAGTAAGCCTGTTGGTGCCGTACCTGGTCAGAGGCTTTCGACTACACCTTGTTAGCTTCCTCACTCATTTCCCCAACGAAAATGTTTTTTCTAAGCTGAAAGTCTCCCTGAGCTTCCCCGGGGTGAGCGGCAGACGATGTTCTTCATTTCTAAATCAGTGTCCATTGCTCACTGAAAGATCGAGGCAGGGAAAAGCATTTGGGGATGAGTACAGGAATACGAAAAGGGCAGACAACAAGAAAGGAGAAGAAAGAAGAAAAGATGGTGAAGAAGGGAAGGCAAAGAAGTGGTAGGTGGTGGGTTACGGAGTTGGCGGGGGCAGGGACAGGAAATGTCCTAGGAAAGTATTTCCAGAGCTTTCTGATGTGTTTCTTGTGTCAGGCATACGGGCCTCATTAATAAGAAAGTGTGTGTGTGTATCCTGAAACATGTATTAATCATGCTGGTGACGAGCAGATGAAATCAACGATTCCTGAAACTTCCTCTGGAATCAACTGGAGAGACCACGTACGTGATGTTTTCTCAAACTGGCACCAGCATATCCATCCTCCGTGGGCTGGTGTCCAGGACTCCTTCCTCGTGCGCCTGCCCCTCACTCCCGGGATGCACTCCCAAATTCCCTTTGTTTATCCCGCCCACCACTGCCCTCTCCTGCTCTTCCGGACCGGGAAGATTTGTGTCATCTCCCTAGCCAGCTTTCGCCAGGGAAAGCTTCTGCTCCTCAACTTTCACACTCTTTCTATGTGCTGTGAGCCTTTCGAGACTTGCATTCCGCTTTCTTCTTACTGGCTCTTTATTTCCCTGAGGTCTTTCCATTTATTTTCACCTTCATCTTCATCCCGTATCTTAACAGAAACACTCTTTCTTCCAACTGGGTGTATGTACCCTGTAGGGCCCAGAGACTTTCCGGGGGCGGGGTACACAGGCAAGAATAATTTAAGAGAATATTTTTCACAGCCTCCACATGCATACACGCTTCTTAAATCAGCACTCCAGGTGCCCACGTCTGCTTTTCACTTCCACTTTCACACTCACCATTTTCTTACATGACAAAATATGGTCTAGTTCTTGCCCATTCGAATCTTGCTTTGGGGCATTACCTTGATGACTAAAAACCTCTGGGCACCAAACAAGGGGACGATTCAATAATGCATTGTTCTAAAAGGACCTCCTTGACTGCAAAGCACTGAAGACTTTAATGAGAGTCATTAAAGGGGAAGAATCCTATTTCTTCAAGGAAACCAACAGATGGCAGAACTCTGTGGCTTTAACTGAGCAGCTATCTACCTGTGTATGAATTAGAAATAAATAATTTCCATAGAAACATAAGAAGAAGTGTATTTAAGTTGAAATTTTAAGTCAGATTTTATTTTCTGACAAAAACAAGGCCGATCTGACTGATGTATTTGAATATGTGACCACCTTTGCCAAGGGAGTTTTATATAAGTACATATTTTCAAAAGCAAAACAAGTTCTCAGGTGATGGGGAAAAATATCCTTAAGGCATATACACAATATGCCTAGAAATTATAACATTTACAACTACTAAACTCATGACTTAAAATGTTTAAATGTTGTGATAGATTGTATTTTAGAATTGCTGTCTACGCTTACAAGTTGAATACACTCGGGTCAGCCTTGGCCACGTGACTTGCTTCAGCCCCTAGAATGTGAGTAGAAATGATGTGTGTCACAGCTGCACAGTAGCTTTAAAAGTCACACGTGGTTCTGCCAGAGTTCTTCTTTGCCTCTGACCCAGCATTACTGTGTCCCAAACAACAGGCGCCACATCAGCCCGGATCCTGGAAAGAAGACAGGCGGAATGGAGCCATAAACCACCAGAAGCCAAAGTATCAGGCAAGCAAGAAATAAGACTTTGCTAGTGTAAACTGTAAGGCTTGGGGTATGTTGTTATAGCAACATAGTCTGATAAGAACTGACTAACGGTAGATAACTCAAAAACATCTGAAAGGGTCAATAACTCTTCAATATTTATTTAGGAAGTATGAGAGCAAAAAGGTTACAGACCTCCATTCTAGGTCAATGGACAACTTCCCATTAAATAAGCCACCTTTCCTACATTTTCTAGGTTTATTAGTCAAATGTTAGATGTGAGCACTGGAGATGGAGAAATGAAGAACACATACTGCCTAATTTCAAAGAAATTGCATCTAGTATAACAGACGTACAAGTAAGGTGCCCCGCTGCCTGATGAGCATGACCATAGACAGAGGTCTGGAGAACAGCGGTGTCGCAGAGAAGGGAATGGTTGTTTGTCTAGGATAGAGGACGCTGGGGAAGAATTCCTGGAGGAGATGAAGCAGGGGAGGACACTATAGCCAGTTGCAAATGCATTTGTAAATTCCTAGAGATATAAAAGGACCTGTTGTGTCTACAGAAGTAGACACTCTGGTTTTGCTGGAGTCCACTCTTCAGAAGCAGTGAAGATAGAGCCTGTGGTGTTCCTACCCTGTAGAATCCTCCCCCTTGGGGAGTGAAAAGGACCTGTGACTTACTGCTAACCAATACAATAAGTGTGATTCCATAAGATTCCACTGCGTAAGACTCTTAGAAGACTTTCCCTGGAACCCCTCCTTCCCTTGAAGGCTGTGGGAAAGCAAGTTGCCATGAATTAAGTGGAAGCTCAATGTCAAGAAACTGCAGGAGACTTCTAGTAGCCAAGGGAGTCCTGCAACCATTAGGAAATAAATTCTGTTGGCAGAGTGAAATTAGAAGTGAATTCACCCCCAGTTGAGCGTCGGATGAGACCATAGCCACAGCCACAGCTGATACCTTGATTGCAGCGTGGTTGAGACTCTGAAGCAGAAAACCAAGTTAAGACATGGTCAGACTCCCCAACACACAGACACTGTGAGGTACACGGGAGTCATTTCAAGTAACCAAGTTCATGGCAATTTGTTACACAGCAGTAGGAAGCTAAAACACAGCTAGATGTATGGGATAGGGCTGTGCTAAGCAGTTCAGATTTTATTATATGACCAATGAGGGGCCAAAGTAATGACTCAAAGAAAGGACATGACACAGAAGTAAGTTTTGTGATGGTCGTTCTGATAAAGGGTAGGAGAAGGAAAAGGTTGGAAGCCTCTCATCTTCCACATAGCCAGGAATACAAATGACCATGTGATCTCAGGCCAAGAAATAACAAGAAGCATGTACTTATTGAACATCTACAGGAAACTATGTCAGTGGAGAGGATTATATGAAGAGTCACAAAGCATGGTCGCCACCCTTGAAAAACTGTATACCAAGTTAGGAAACAAGATGGATACACACACAAAGGTTTGTTTTTTCTGTTTTATTTTTTCTTATTAACTTAGAATAATCAATAAGTAAATGGGACTTGAGAGAAGGGTTGGATCAAAGTCTATTTCCACAGGAGTGATCAGGGAGGGTTTCTTTGAGGATTCTGAAGTCCATCTAGGATTTGGATGACCAAAAAATGTTATTAATACCTGCCGAAAATTTCTTGGGGAGAGAAAATGTAAGTTGGCTTTGAGAGGAAGCCTAGAGCTAGAACTTTTGGAAAGGACTTTAGGGGGAAAGACGGAAAGAAGATATTGGGAAGACTTTGAACTTGTCCCTTCTTTTTAGCCTGTTTGGCTGGCTACATCTTGTGATTTGATGAGGGGCCACCAAAGAAGGCTTCATGGATGAGGCAAGGCAGGACGTGGTTGGGAAGAAAGGCGGGACTCAAATAAGTACCAAGGAGCAAAGAGAGCCTAACCA
>PVKM010053385.1:0-10039 GCA_004027735.1 Carollia perspicillata | reverse complement strand
TTTTAGTTTTTTCTTTGTGGTTGAAGAAAACGCTTGATATGATTTCAATTTTCTTGAATTTGTTGAGGCTTGTTTTGTGTGCTATCATGTGGTCTATCTTTGAAAATGTTCCACGTGCATTTGAAAGGAACGTGTATTTTGCTTCTTCAGGTGAAAGGCTCTCTATATATCAGTTACATTCATTTTATCTAGGACATTGATCAGTGCTGCAATATCCTTGTAGATATTTTGCTTGGAAGATCTATCCCTTTTTGACAGTGGAGTATTGAAATGCACTACTGTAATTGTGTTGCTGTCAATATCTTTCTTGAAGTCATCCAAGATTTTCCTTATGTTTTTGGGTGCTCCTATGTTAGATGCATGTATATTTACAATGTTTCTGTCTTCTTTATGGATTCTCCCCTTGATTAATATGAAGTGACCTTCTGGGTCTCTTTTAATGGCCCCTGTTTTGAAGTCTTTTTTGTCTGATATGAGTATTGCTACCCTGGCTTTTTTTTCCTGTCTATTTGCTTGTAAAGTTTCTTTCCAGTCCTTTGCTTTCCATCTGTGTAGGTCTTTTGTCCTGAGGTGGGTCTCTTGTAGGCAGCATATGTGTGGGTCATGCTTTTTTATCCATTCAGCTATTGTATGTATTTTGATTGGAGCATTTAATCCATTTACATTTAAGGTTATTGATAGGTACTTATTCATTGCCATTTTTTGTACCTGTGTTCTTGCTCTCACTCTTTTTCTTCCTTTTCTTAAAGCAGTCCATTTAGCATCTTTTGCAGAGCTTGTTTGGTGAATGTATATTCTTTTACACATTTTTTGGCTTGGAAGCTCCATATTTGGCCTTCCATTTTAATTGAGAGCCTTGCTGGATAAAGTAGTCTTGGTTGCAGGCCTCTGGTTCTCATTACTTGGAATATTTCTTGCCATTCTCATCTGGCTTAGAGTATTTCCATTGAGAACTAGGCTGCTAGTCTTATCAGGGCTCCCTTGTATGTTACTTCCTGTTTTCCCCTTGCTACCTTTAAGATTCTCTGTGTGTCTTGGAATTTTGCCATTTTAATTATGATGTGTCTTTAAGTGGGCCTGTTTGGGGTCCTCCTGATTAGGACTCTCGGTGTTTCCTGGATTTGTGTGACTTTTCTTTTTTATACATTTTATTTATTTATTTATTTTTAGAGAGAAGGGAAGGGAGAAAGGAAGAGATGGTGAGAATCATTGATGTGTGACTGCTTCTTTTATGCCTGTCACTGGGGACCTGACCTGCAATTCAGGCGTGTGCCTTGACTGGGAATTGAACCAGAGATCCTTTGCTTCACAGGCTGGTGCTAAATCCACTGAGGCACAGCAGCTAGGGCTGTGACTTTTTCTTTCATCAAATTAGGAAAGTTTTCCATCATTACTTCTTTTAACAGGTTTTCTAACCTTTGCTTTTCTTCTTCTCCTTCTGGTATCCCTATTATACTTATATTACTATGTTTCATGTTGTCTTGCAGCTCCCTTACCACCTGTACATTTTTTCTGAGTCTCTTTTCCTTTCCTTGCACCTCCTGGGTGTTTTTTCTACCTTGTCCTCCATCTTGCTGATTTGATACTCTGCTTCTTCCAGCTTGCTTGTAATTCCTTCCAATATGTTTTTTATTTCAGAGATTGTATTGTTCATTTCTTCCTGGTTTTTGTTTATAGTTTCTATTTCCTTTTTCATGTAGATGTAGTTCTCACTCAGTTCCTTGTAGTTGTCTGTGAGTTCCTTGAGCATCTTTATAACCATTAGTTTGTATTCTGTATCTGATAGTTTGATTACTGACATTTTGTTCAGGCCTTTTAGTGGGGAGTCTTCCATTCCTTTTTATTGCATGTTCTTTTTTGTCTCCCTACTTTAGGTGACTCTTTTTGTCACTTCTGTGCTTCTTGATATTTCCCTTTGCTAGCTGCCTTTGTAGGGTGAACTTCTGTAGTAGGAATTCTATGGGGTTCAGTGGTATGGTCTCTTTGATCTCCTTGTCTGGATGCTGTAAGTTTGCCCTTTCTTCTTTTTGTGTGGGCTCTCTTGTTGTACTTGGGTTGTGACCTCTTGGTGGTTCCTTTGTTGGTGGTTTCTCTCCTTCAACAGGTATACTGATGTTCTCAGTTCCCACCTATTGTTGTATGTGGTCAGTGGCAGGTGGGTAGGTAAAATGGATTAAGACAGTAGGAGAGTGTTTTATGGGATTTAAAGTACCAGTAAGTAGAGAAGGAATAGGAGATTCTTGGGTAAACTATAGCATTAACTGTAATATTTCACCTAACTAGCCACTTTTTATAAAATGTGAAAGAGAGATAAGACTCTTGCTAGAGAGGAGGAGGATTGTGAGCTGAATCCAGAAAACAGAGCACTTACGCAAGGTTAGATGATAAGATATAATGAGAGTAAAGGATAGAAAGTAGGCATAGTGTGAGAGAGAATAGAGTTAACCACAACAATAATAATGCTCAGCATTAAAGTCAAGTGGGCTAAGATCAGGGAGGGTTACTGTGTAATGTGTACAATTTTATGGAACAACAATTATTTACAATAGTACTGGAACAATACTAATATGACAAGAAATATATAATTTGGATAACCAGAATTGAAAGTACCTGATCATAGGTTTTGTGTTATTGGAACACAAGTGAAGTGAAAGAAGGAAAATTAAAATACAATTAAGAGAGACTATGGAAAACCAGTCAAACAATGCAATTAAACAGAGAGACAAAACAAGGAAAACTAAACATAAGGAATAGAAGCTAAAAAAATACTAATAAAATAAAAGTGGTAAAAATAATGAAAAAAATAATATACATAAACAACAAAATGCCAGCTATATGGGATAGCAAAGTGACACTTGTCTCAGTTTTAGGGAAGAGCTTTGTGCTCCCGCTTTGGATATTTTTCTGGACTCCTCTTAACTCCATTTCTTATTGTTTCAATTGTGGAAAGAAAAAAAGGGCGGGGGGAAGAGAGAGGAACAAAAAAGAAAAAAAATAAACCTCCTGCTGACTTTAAACCTGTTCAGCGAGTTCTGCTGGTCTTCATAGATGCCATGGGAAGAGGGGGCCTGGGATTCGCTTTTCTCCTTTCTTATGGTTTTGAGAGGATGGGGACCAGGTCTGGGCCTCAATAGTTAGTTTCCCAGCCTCCAGCCCAGATACTCAGTGAGCTGCCAGGCTCAAATCAGCCATCCAATCTCCGGGGGTATAGCGCAAGCCAATCTTGGGCGCTCTGTTCCACTCACCCCTCAGCCTCTGGGTGCACAGCAGGAGACAAGCTCAGGCATGCAGTTCCACTCTGCCACTTAGCCTCTGGCCCTGTACAGGTCAAATCACCCTCAGGGTGAGCCAGCCACTGCTCACAAGTTCCTTACAAAGCAGCTGCCCACCATTCTTAACAAGCATATGGCTTTTCACACAGCCCAACTTTCCAACCAGTCCAAGGACTATCTGAGTCAGGGTCCCAAACGACCCACATCCTCCCTTCTCCGGGTTTTGCTTGGCACCTCAATTTCTCTGGTATCAGCGTCCACAGTCCCAACAAATGTATACAGCCTGTGTGTGTCTCCCACTCCATGTCTGTATGCCCCCAAAACTTCCAGTATCCAGGTCCCTCCTGGTGCCAGGTTGCCCTCCCTGCTCTGGTAGGTGAGGGAGCTGGTGATCCAACTTTCCTCCCCATATCTTGTAGCCTTGGTTCCCGCACAGATCCTGGGTTCCTTACCATCCCAGCCTAATCTCCCCACCATTTGTTTTTCAATGTCCTTTGCAATTTTGGGCCTCCAAACTTCACATAAGCTGGGATTCCATTGGCTGTTCACTCTGTTCCTCAGATGATTGGCTAGGTGTTCCAGCTGGGCACAGGGAGATCTGGGCTTTGCTCCCACCCACCTGGCCGCCATCTTTGCAACCTCTGAAAAACTGAATTTTAAATTTTATTTAATTTTAGTATTTAAATTTAAAAACTGACCCTCAATTGATTTATTGGATAACTTTTAAGTTAGTTTTGAACCACGTGGCTATGTGACAAATTTTTTTCAATGGTAAATTTTAGAAGTCTAAAAACCGATTGAGTGTTTCTGATGAAAATTTAGCATCTGAATTGAGTTATGCTTTAAGTGTAAAATATCCACTGATTTTCTAAGGCTTAGTATGAAAAAAGATTTTAAAGTCTCTCAATGATTTTTTATACTGATCATATGTTGAAGTGATAATATGTTGTATATAGTGAATTAAGTGAAATATGACATTAAAATTATTTTATTTGTTCTGTTTTTTACTTTTTTTAATGTGGCTGCTGGAAAATTTCTTGAGCATTCACTCTTTCATTCATTCATCAAGCATTTATCGAGCACCTAATATTACCAAGCACTGAGTAAGCAAAGCAGTTATAGCAGCAAAAAAGAACACCTTATAAACTGCTGTACATGGGTTATGTACATACACATATATACATATATACACATATACATTTGTATATGTGTATAAAGATGTCATACAACAGAAATGTAGCATTTTGAAGACATTATATTCACTGTTGTTTTTTTCTAGCTTCATCACTTTAATGCCTAGCTCATTCATTTATAGTTGTTTTTGTTCTCTAATATGTATTTAAGGCTCTACTTTTCCCTGAAGTACCTTTTTAGCTGTATTCCAGAAGAGTTGATACATTGCTTTCATAACTATTCATTTTAAATGTTTTATAATTTCCCTTGAATTTTCTTAAATTATGAAATGTTTAGAAGTATGACATTTAGTTGTAAAATACAATAAGTCCTCACTTAACATTGTTGATAGGTTCTTGAAAACTGTAGTTTTAAGTTAATGATGTATAATGAAACCAATTTACCATGGGCTAACTAATATAGACAAAAGTTAAGTACTTACGGATTATTTCATGTCATAAAACATCACCAACTTCTAAATAAAGACCCTGAACATTTCTAATATTAAACATTGAAATAAATGTGAGCTGGGCATACTTTTAAAAGAAATGAATAAAAACATGTAAGGAAATTTTTTCCAATGCACTGATTCCAGTTCAGAGTCTTGGGTTGCTGAAGCCCATCCTGTCAGCTCAGGATGTCAGGTGGGACCCCACCTTGGGTAGGATGTTTCCCATCTCAGGGCCACCCACACATATCCAAACTCAGTCAGAGTGGTACAATGTAAACATGCCAGTTCCCCTCATGTGCACATCTCTGGGATGTTGGGGGAACCCAGAGCCTTCAGTGCAAACTTCACATTAACAGTGGCCCTGCTGGTTATCAATTCTTTTTTTCTTGTCAACATCATACCAAATGACATTATTGGAGGACCTGCTATAGATGGGGAAAATGATTTGAATATCTTTTTATTGATGATGTCTAATAATCAGTATTGCATTCCCCAGAGAAAATGTGGTGGTCTTTACGATACTGATTCATTGAAATCTGTTGAAACTTTGTGACCTAGTGTCAACAAGTTGTGAAAATGTTGCATTTGGGCTTGGAAAAAATGTGTTATTTATTTGACAGGTGCAGGAGTCTGTGTTAGTCTGTTTTATATGTTTTGCAAAATTTGGAGGGCCTTCATTTTTTATGTTTGGACTGCTTATCTGTCAGTTTCTGAGAGATATGCTTTAAAATCTCCTGTCTTGACTGTAGAATTGTCATTTTCCCCATGTAAACCCATCAATTTTAGCTTTCTATCATTTAAGATTGTATTATTAAGTATGATTTCATGATTTTATATCTTCTCGCTGTGTTGATTTCTTCATTTACATTGAATCTTTCCACCTTAAGTTCTATTATGTTTGACATTAATATTGCTAGAGAAGCCTTCCTTAGGTTAGTGTTTACATGGAATACCTTTTTGTATTTGTTTTTTGTCAATCTCTTTATGCTTGATATAGGTCTTCTTTAAAGGACATTGTGGTAGTTTGTTTTTTTTTACTTTTCCAATCTGAGACTCTCTTTCATCAATTTTTATGATGACTAACCTATTTGGATTTATTTCTAGCATCTATTTTTTGTTGTTATTCTTATTTATTATTAATTTCTCTTGATTTGCCTTTCCCCTTTCCTAACATGCTAGATGTCCTTGATTTACACTTTAGATCTACCCTCTACCTCACTCTGTGCCTAAGGGGCTAACCTCAAAGGACTGCCAACATTACCCCCCACCTCTTCCGTGTTTGATTAGGTTGGGCCGATGTAAACCCCAGCAGGATATTGGAAGACAAGTGGAGAGAAAGGTTGGGCTATTGGTGCCAGTAGCCCCCTGTCACAGATTGTATTCCTCTAATGGAGATTGCAGCTCATGTCTCCACTTTTTCTGCCTTTCTCTGAGAGGTATAGCTCTTACTGGCTACCAAGAACTCCTACGTCCTTTTGCCCCTTAGATACCTAGGGATAGCTAAAGCTCCCCACTGTTGTAACCTGGCATATTCACCATGCCTTTTTGTTCTCTCCCAACCCTTTGTAAATAAAAGGCCCCCTTAACAAACTCTTTTTCAATTACCCCTTTTGAATATGCCATTCTATTTCTGGCCAAATCCCTGACCCATACACCTACTTTCTGTTGGACAGGTCACATTTTCTTAAATCTTTTTTGTGGGAGAGACTACTAATTGCTCATGCCAGGACTACTCCATTAAGACTGGCTGGCATGGACTTTTCCTCAAACTTGTTATTTTCATGTTATTTTTGTTTGGGTATAGGAAACTAATGGAACAAAAAACATTAGCCTACTTTATAGATGGATTGCTACATAAAAATCAGCAATAGTTATCTTTAATTTATTATGCCTGTCAAGATGTACCTCCAAACCCTTCTATAATACTTCCTAAGGGCCAACTCTCTGAGATATACAGATCGGATTCAGGGAAGACTGGAGTGTAGCTATCAATCTGTCAGTTAACCAATCAACAAACATTAATTAAACATCAGCTACATGAAAGGCCCTCCTCTAGGTATTGTGAAGGATGACATGATGTCAAATGTTGGGGAAATAACTAAATTACCAGAACCCTTACAGAGATTGTCTCATTTCATTTTTCTAGCAGTCCTATGAAGTAGAGATTATTGTTGCCTAATTGACAGATGAAATAACCAAACCTCAAAGCATTTCATGCTGCTTACCTATGGTCTTATTACCACCAAGGGTTTGAGACAGGTGTTTTGCCCAGGTCTCAGTCCCCAAACCAGTGCATTTTGCTGCATCCAAGAATGGTCTCAGTCATTGAAGAATTCCGAGAGCAGATAAGATATAAATAAATGAACAATGAAATCACAATACAAGCAGTTTCACAAGCAGCTCTTGCTTTGAAAGGGGTGAAAAGGGTTTGTAAGGAAGGATTGCCAGAGGAGCGGGAGGTAGAGCGGTCCAAGCTGGATGAGCAATGAAAGCATGGATCAGACAGGTCTAAGTTCTGATGGTGTGTCAGGGACACAGGGGACACAGTGTCTTACTTTTTACTCTTGGCTTGTTTTCATTGTGTTCATGTGTATTTCCTACTCCTTTTATCTAAAGCTGGGCAATGTTGAGGTGAAGGAGGGTGATGTTCTTTGAATTGATATCCTTCCTGTTCCTTTAGGCTGGATTTGAACAGGGTGGGAGAGGGCTGGATCTCTGTTAAGTAGAGGTGGAATCAAAGTTGAGCATGAAGAGTGTAAATACCTGGACATTTAACCAGCATTTCTAGGGTGTCCACAATGTGTCAGCACATGGTGGGCAGATTGCAGTGGACTGAAAAGAGGTTAGGAGCAGGTCATGTGGTAGGATTTGAAGTAGAGCGGCAAGAAGTACAGAGAGAAGGGGCACTGGCTCACAGAGTGGAAGGACCCTTCTGAGCTGTCATCTCTGTGCCTACCTCACGCAGTCCCTGGAAGGGAATCACCAGTGAGATCTGGGCTGACACCAGCTCCAAGTGTGGTAAAGACTAACAAAGGAACTGAGCTCTGTGGTAAAAACATAAGATGTTGACTCAGGACAGCTCTGCTCAATTCCTTTTTCCTCCTGTCTTAGAATACCCTCTTAGGTCATATCACGTCACCACCTCAGCCCTGGAATTACTACTTGAAAGGGAAGTGGTAGACTCTTGACCAAGTTCCAGCCCAGCACGGGCACTCACATGCCTGCAACACAGCCTTTCACTGCACCATGTTCCTCCTGTTTACCCAACAACTCTCATGGCGAAACTTGTGCAAGGTGAGGAGATGGACACTAGAGGAGCCAAGCCTACAAGTCACATGCAGATTTTCTTTAATTTTATTTTATTTTAATTGTTGTTCAAGTACAGTTTTCTGTCTTTTACTCCCATCCCAGTCCACACCCCCCCCAGGGCTCCTCACCTCCCTCCCATTTCCACCCCCCTTAGTTTTTGTCCATGTGTCCTTTATATTTGTTCCTATAATCCCTTCCCTTTTTCCCCTGAAATTCCCTCCCCTCTCCCCTCTGGTTACTGTCAGCCTGTTTTCTATTTCAGTGTCTTTGGTTATATTTTGCTTGCTTGTTTGTTTTGTTGTTTAGGTTCCTGTTAAAGGTGAGATCATATGGTATTTGTCTTTTTACTTTAAGGTTCCAACTCAATACTACCACATCCCAAAGTAATGCACTTTAACTGCAGACATTTGTTAAAATACATTTTTAAAAGTAAAAAAAAAAAAATCACCAAAAACTTGCTACCCATATTCAACCACTGAAAACATTTTGGCAAATGTATTTGGAAAGCATATCTTTCTTTTTAAATAAGTATTTTCTCAAATGTCTATGCATAAGGTATATCAATAATACACATCTATTTAAGTATAAAAATAAAGAATGGGATCCTAGTACACATACTGCTTTGTAATCTGCTTTTCCCCTGACTTAATAATATATGCTGAACATTTTCCATATATAAAACCTCCCTCAGTTTTCCTCTGTATCACTGCTTCTTAGGCAGAAAAGGGACTGAGGACAGAAGAGTACCCGTTTCCATTTGGGCACCACAGAAGTTCTGGAAGAAGTTGGCTTCCCCAGTGCCTGTGGCAATGAAAGAAATATTGGGACACTAAGAAATCTGGTTTCTTCCTTTACCCTTTTATCACCTAACCTAGGTTAGGGAGATGTTGACATGGGGACAGAGGTTAACACAAAACCAAACAAGGGTATGTGTGAGAGAGCTGGAGGGCCTCCCTCCAATCTGAGATTCCCTGGGGACAGAAGGCAAGCCTATTGAGTCTACCAGTTCACAAACCCAGTGGGCCTGACAAACATTCCTTAAGGTCTCCTAAGGACCTTGCTTTTCAAAAGGGTCATTGTTACTGGAAAGAACTCTTAACTGGAGCAATGGGGAGGGGGGAAATTGGGACAATTATGATTGAACAACAATAAGAAAAGAAATGTAAGGTAATATATTTGGTTGCTGCAAGTTCCTGGGCAACCCCAGGGTTTCACTGCTTCCTGCCTGATCACATAAACAATATAGACTGAATGTGGAAACTAAAGAAGTGCATCAAGGAAAATGAAGATGAGAAAGGTCCATTTTCTTCAAAGGGCTCACTGCTCACTGTCCAACATGGGTTTAGGAGAAATGTACAAATATCAGCTGCACAAGACACAAGTATGTCATGACTCTGAGCCAGACTGTTGGGTTTGAACCCTGGTTCACCACTTGCCAATGCAAGTGGGCTGATGCAACCCAGCCAGCCTTTTTAAACCCCCACAGGGATAGTGACAAAACCTGCCTTGGGGGTGGAGGAGATAAGGATAAAAGCACATACACTCTTGGCAGGGAGTGACCTTTAGTAAATGCCTGCCTTGGAGCCTGGGCATGTGGGACTGAGAGGAAAGAAGCTGCAGGCCAGGTCAGAGGCCAGGAAGCACTCCTGGAAGGGGTAGGCCTTAACCTCTGGAAAGGTTCCAATGACGGATCCAGTGGGTAGGATTTCAGAGAGACAGAGCTGTGTGGTCAAGCTGTATGGAGAACAGTCAGGGGGGAAATAATGAGAACATCTGTCCCAAGCTTTCTGTCCACTTGAGGTGTGAGTAGGAATCAAGACAGGAAATCAGGGCC
>PVKM010053384.1:0-10040 GCA_004027735.1 Carollia perspicillata | reverse complement strand
TGTTATAATTGTTCTATTCTATTATTAGTTATTGTTAATCCCTTACTGTGCATAATTTATAAATTAAACTTTATCGTAGGTGTTATGTATAAGGAAAAATATATGATATATATAGGGTTGGGCACTACCTGTGGATTCAGGCATCGACTAGGTGTCCTGGAACGTGTCCCCTGTGGACAGTTTGGATTTTCCTGCATCCTTTGTGCTTCATGGCCCCCCCTGGTGGTCGGGCATCCTTGGCTGCTGCAGTCTGAAGGGCGTCCCTGGCTGTGGGTCTGAATGGGTTAGCTGAGCTGTCCAGAGTACTCACTGCCAAGGTGAGGGATGGGCGTCTGGAGAAGGGGAAGCTCTTCACCTGAGCCTATTTTGAACAGTTGAGCTGTTGCCTCTTGTCGTTTTTTGATGGCCCTATAAAAAGCAGCCACAAAAGTCACTACAATGGACTGGGCTCGTAGGGCCTTGTGTGAGGACCAAACGCGTTGGCCCCTCTGCTGGGGTGGCTCGTGTCCAGGCTCTGAGCCCTTCCAGAGGGCGAGCACCTGAGTGCTGGGACAGGTCAGCAGGGAACTCCATCGCAGAAGGTCTCTGCCCAGCCGACAAAGGCGAGCTTACTCTTGCCGTGGAGGGGTGGGGGCCGGAGGGTGGTCAGCGAGGTTTTCACCAGCCTTGCAGTGGGAGCGGCTCAGAAAGGCCAGCCTCTTCTTCAAAGGCTTCCCGGATAGTCTTCCATGGAAACCCAGTTTCTTTTCTGTCTATTATTCTCGGCTCCTGGGGGAAATGCACAGGCGCTCTGTCCACTCAGCTGTGAGGCAGCCTCTCCTCGTCGGTTTTCCCTGGAGACTGCAAGAAGGCAGGGTCCTGCGTTTCGTCTCTGCAGCCTCAGAGCTACCACAGCACCTGCTCTATAGGGAGCCGTGATCCCTTACCTGAAATCCCAAATTCAACAAGGTCTCAAGACCTATTTTTCTTAAAGCTCAATTTTCGGTAAAACCTGGGCTAGGCGTTGTCAAATTTGCAAAATCAAACAGTAACAGCACAGTAGAGACAATGGACTCTCATAAGTGGCAAAATGAAGAAGTGCTAAAATCTAATGAAGCAGCCAGCCGCTGTGCACAGAGGAGAAAGTAACACCTTCTCAGGTGAGCTGGGAGAGGCCCATCAGGTGGGCTGAAGTTTTAGGTACGCTTCCCAAAGAGGAGGGGACAGGGCAGGAAGAGAGGCCTGGGACAGCCTTTGTGGTTTTCTGAGTATTTCCCACGTGTGTTTCATTCCTCTCGTCCCATGAAGTTTTTCAAGCTCTCCCAGGGTGTCAGTCCTGTTTCTTTCCATCCTTTCCGCATGGCCGGATGGCAGCGTGAGGTCCACCTTTGGGGCAGTACGCAGAAATGCCATCATCTTCTGCAGGGAAAAATTCTGGGCCTTGCGTATAGAATGAGATCAAGAATATTTTCTTGAATAAATGAAAACTTAAGGAGTGTGACTTTTTAAATCAACAACCTTTGTTTTTAGAGCAGTTTTAGGTTCCAGAAAAACTGAGCAGCAAGTACAAAGATTTCCTGTACACACCCTGCTCCCCACCCCTACATGATCAGCCTCCTCCTATATCAACACTCCCCCCAGAGTGCACATCAGTAGCAGTCCATGTACCTACATTGGCACCTCATCATTTTAACGCCCCTTTGTCCTCAGTTAAGAAAAATCATGGAGGCAGACAAGCATGGCTCCCCCTCCCCGAGTGTGATTCAGCATCTGTCTCTCTCCCCTTGGTCTGTGGAGCAACCTGCCCAGCTACAAAGCCGTAGAGCAGAGAAGGAACAGGACTGCAAGCTTTGAAAGGTGTAAACACTGAGAAGGCAGGGAAATATTCCTGTGCACCAGAGGGAACTCATAGGCACAGATCCGAAAGATGGAAGAAGAGCTACTCGGTTAGTTCCCTCCCTCAGGGCCTGGAGTGGGGAAAGCACGCCGGCCCCTGCCTTCTGGTCGCTGCGGAACAAAGGCCACCCACTCTTCCCCAGCTCCCAGTGCAGCTGAGGCCCCGGGTTCTCTCTCTTTTCCCATTAGAGCAGCCCTAGGATGGCGGTCCTGAGTGTCAAGCCCTTGGACCTCTGTGCTTACTCAGTTTACAACGCGCGTGTACGGTATCACTGTGGACTCACAGCACCCTGATGGAGTACCCACAGTGAAGAGACCTCCCATCTCAGAGATGAGGGGTCTGGGGTGAGCAAGCCCGTGGACTCCCCCTGACAGGTGAGGGGTGGAGTCCAGCTGGGGCCCAGGATGTTGCGTCCTGGGCTGTGCTTCCCACAGGGCATGCTGGGAGGGGGCGGTGCTCTCGGGAGGCCCTGGCTGCTGTCTGCAATGCAACCAGATCAGTTATTCTTAGAGTAACGTCCAAAAACCAACAGCAGAAAATAGCCACCCTTCTGTGTGCTTTAATCTGTGTGCAGGAAAGTAAGTTTCTGAGTCAAATGCTTTTTACAAGGCGTACGCATGAGTCCTCACCAAGGACCTTCTCCGAGTCTTCACTACACTAGCGTGGCCATGAGCAGAAGGGGCCGCATCCTTGGCAGAGCATCTCCAGGGGAAAACTCTTTGGGGGCTGGTCAAACAGGGAACGTGTGGTGGCTTTTGGATTCAGTTTTCTGCCCTGGATGTCCTCCATCAAGATCCTCAGAGAAAACCAGAAAACTAGAATCTCTAAGAAAAGGCTAAAAAAAAAACTGAGTTATTCAGGCATAATAAGAAAAAGATATTGACTGGCCACTGAAATCAATTTTAAAATATTGAGCACGTCTGGGGATCCGGCCCATGGTGTGGTGAGGGGCCGCTCGGAAAGCAGCGGGAGCAGAGCCTGGCCCCCTGTGGCCGAGGGAGGTGGCCACAGGCCTGACCAGGGAACGTTATCCATTCAGGTCACAGCTGGCCTTCCGGGGCTGCGATAATGAGCAATTTCTGTGGCAGCAGATCTGAACGGTGGCACTCCGGTGAGAGTATGGATGCCATGTGACACAGAGGAGGACAGGGATCTTGACTGAATTCAATCGCACTGGGAGGAGTGAGGGGAAAGCGGGTGAGGGAGAGAGAGAAGGTTCCCGAGCCTTCGATGGAAGGGAAACTGTGGTTTTGCTCTGGAGTAGCCATCAGCTGGAGCTGACCCCTACGGCCCCAGGGCCCCCACCTGGGAGGAAGAAGCCTCCAGGGGCCTGTGGCTGAGGTCCCTTCTCGGTCTCTGGGTCTCTCCTCATTCTCATCACTTCCTGCTCTTGCGTGAATGAAGGGAGGGAGCAGGGGGTGAGCAGTAAGGGTTGGGAAGATGGACAGCACGTGGAGACGAAGCAAATGGAAAGTCATGAAGGGAGGCTGGGTCCCGGGGATGAGCCTCTCACTGAATCTCGAGTGTCATTAGATACAGAAAGGATGATAACACAAAACTCACCAACTGTTACCATTTCAAAGTTGAAGGCCGGCCTTGATTTCCAAGAGTTTGTATGTAATGTGATGCATGGCTTTTTCTTCTGCCTCTCTTTCTGTAGGTAAGTGACATTTCATTCTGCTCATCCCCAAGGCAAAGTTGGATGTTTTTAAAGTGGGGAAAAAATGAACAGAAAAAGACACGGGGAAGGTGGGGAGAGGTGACAGTCGAGGGGCAGCCCAGGTGGGTGCCCACTGAATTCACCCTCTGTTGCCCAGACAGGCGAGGGGGAGACTTCTTCCCCAGAGTCCGTGGTGAATGCCTTTCCTCAGGACAGGGTCAGGGTCATGGCTGCGGCTCTGAGACGGAGCTGCCTTTGTTCTTGGAGAGAGGTTGCAGCTGTTGCCAAGGCTTCTGTCCCGGCTGATGATCCAGGTCTGAAGTGAGTTGGGGTTTGGGCGCTGTGGCTGGTGGTAGAGAAAGTAGGGAACACAAGTGTCCATCTGGAGAGGCGGAGTTGAAACCTCCCGGGATGAAAATCAGGAATGTGCCCAATGAGCTTGCTTCTCATGGTGGGACTGGGAATGGTATGGACATTTCTGGACACCAAGGAAATTTTGAGAACACTGAGATCATCTGGTACCTTAAGAATCATTTACTTAATTTTAACGTCTGTCTAATCACTGTGGGTACGTTTTTCTACTCCTGTTTGATCGCTGAGGCGAACGTACAGGAAGGACAGTGGCTTGTAGAGGGGGAGACTGATTTGTCAATGCAACCGCCTTACCTCGTCTTGGTTATTCAAGAATGCCATTTTGAAGTTCAAGACTCGTTGGGGGTTTCTACTGTTCTGAAATTCAAAGGCTCTCCCTTAAGATTAAAGAGGAAGCACTTTAATTTTTTTTTCCTGTAACTTGTGAACAATCCACTGAAATAATTGACTGATGGCTCTGCCCAAATGTGCTTGTTATTTTCTTTGAGAGAAAGAAATGTAAAGCATCGTATTTAATAGTCCATAAATCTATACTAGGGACATAAAACGCTCTTCAATAAAAATATTGAAAATGTGCAGTCCCATCTAATGTCCAATTGAGGGAGATAAACGGAACTGATTCAGGCTGCGTTGGTAGGAAGACTCCCAACCTCCCAAGGTAGAGAGGACTCCCATGTGTGCCTGAGGACTCAGAGAAGAACACCCTGTCCACACACACGAGGCAAATCTGTAGATATCAGGAACCCTAGCCCTGGCTGGTGTGGCTCAGTGGACTGAGCACCAGCCTGCAAACCGAATGGTCACTGGTTCCATTCCCAGTCAGGGCACATGCCTGGGTTGCAGGCCAGGTCCCCAGTAGGGGGCACATGAAAGGCAACCCACACATTGGTGTTTCTCTCCCTCTCTTTCTCCCTCCCTTCCCCTCTCTCTAAAAATAAATAAATAAATAAAATCTTTTTAAAAAGAAATTCTAGAAAGAGGCAAAAGTACCAGAGTTTGTCATGAAAGGTACTTTTGTTTCTAAAATTCAGACACACCCATGTTCTTTAAATTCTCTTTTTCTCAATTTCAGCAAAGAGGAGGGGAAAAACGGAAAAAAGAAAGCTCAAAATGCAACTCTCTCCTCTGGGAAAGTTTCCCTGTACACAGGAAATCACAAAACATCGCTTTGCATGATGTCCTATCCCAACTTTGGGGTCTGTTATTATATTCCCACTGAAGACTCAGTGACTCAGATTGCATTTCCGGGGCTGCAGACGGGCCTGGGAATGCTTCTCAGTATTGCCCTGCATAAAGGGGACAATTGAGCTGCCATCTCTCTGGGACCCAACCCAAGAGAATGCTCTGCACACCCCCAATCTGCTTGGAAAATAAGAAAATCTGCAACCGACAAGCAACCCGAGACGCTTGCCCAATACAGCAATAAAAAGTGGGGTTCTGTGCCATAAGGTTTCCCGTGCCCCTTTGTCACAGAGGCTGAGCTCTGTTTGTGGCCTTTAGATCAATGTTGAGCAAATCATCGACTAACTGGGAAAATTCATCTTTTTTTTTTTTTTTTTTTTACGGGGGGATTTGTCAACGGAATTTAGGTTGTGACAATTTTTTCCTCGTCTTGATAGTCTGCCTTTTACGCGGATGGCAAGAACCAGCTGAGGGGGAAGGGCCGGCATGCTCTCCCGGGCCTCTCCTTGGGGTGCCACAGCCTGCCACGTGAGCTCAGAGGCAGGCAGCATTGCAGTGCTCGAAGTCAGCACCTTAAATCTCCTGTTAATGAGGAGGTAATGGGGTACATGTTAATTTTACAAGAAAAATTTCCACAGAGTGTACGAGTGCACGAGATCTATTTGAATAGCTCTAATATGCTGTGGTTCTCTTCTCGGGAACATGAGACCACAATTCCATTTGCACCTCCCTCATAAACAACACCTTCCCCTGGCTCACTGCGCCCTGCGGAATAAGAGGGCAAGAGAGTAGCACTTACACACACAACCATCGCAAAACACGCCGATACGCCCATATCCTCACACACACACAAATGCATATTTTTAAATGCAAACACGCAAAGCTGTGATTTTGCCTTTAAAAGGTGACGAAAAGCAAAGACCGTTTTCAGAATCCGGTCTGCCCTCTCACTGTTGTTTCTGAGATACGCATGTGTTCTCTTTCATGCGCCCATCTTTTATCAAATACCGCGCCCCGTCGCTGTGTTTAACGCCACCAGGTTCTTCATTTGCTTTGTAACGCATCGCTCTTCCCCAGCCCCAGCGCCCCGGGTGGGATAGTGAATCATGTGGGCTCCAGCATCGGTCCGCCTGTCTCTGTTCCCTCCACTTTGGGTCCGGTGGCCCTCTGTGACCCTTTGGCTCTTCTCACCAGTTCTGCCCTGGAAGGATGCCAGGACATCTGATGGAATCTCTGCCTTTTGAGCACTGGGACCTCGGGGTTTCAGGAAGCAGCTCTGAGCGTGATGTGGCAGAGCCTGAAACATAAGGCTGTATAGCAGGCCCAGCCTCGGGCCACCCTTGCAAAGCCTGCTTTGGGGACTGCTGGTGTTCCCACTCTTTAGGCAAGGACCGTTTGGTTACGTCTCTTTAAAGCTAACCTTTACTGAGTTTCAGACGCCGTGTTAAACAATGCACACATGCACATTCACATATATTTTATTTTTAAAGCCATCCTACGGTGTTGGTTACCTCATCCTCTTTATACATACAAAGATATATCATAGAGATAATTTGTGCAAGGTCAGTGGACCTTAAATACTGGATTTGAACTTGTAACTCTTTTACTCTGATATCCATGAATTTACCTGCTTGCGTGCCACCTGTGCCGCCTCTGCCGCCCCAGAGGAGCGGGGCTGGGCGGGGCGGGGCGGGGCAGGAAAGTCTGTAAGCTCTGCTGGGTTTGCACCTTTCCAGCTGTTTAGATCAACGGAACTCCTGGCTGCATAGGTGCTCTCTGGACAGGCTTTGAGAGGAGCCAGAACAGGTGGGTGAAAAAGAGCTGGACCTGGACTTAGAACTTGCATTTGAGGTCTGCATCTGTCCTCAATTCACTGGGTGCTCTTAGGTAATTTTTTAATCATCCTCTGAGCCTCTTACATCATGACAAGGCCATGGGAAGTATAATACTATTTCACAAGCTTAATAGGAGGATAATACGGAGGAAAGGATGTTCTAACAAAATGCACTTATTACCGTCACCTGGAAAACTTCCTTTCACTCTGGCTCCCCGAATCTCTAAGCCTAGTTCTTGATTTTTCTGATGAGGTCTAGCATTTTTGCCAAAAGCAAGGAACAGTTCTTGGCAGCTTTCTGAGCCTTCACTTCCTTTCAATACCAGGCTGAGTGGAGAGCAAAATTAGCCTGCCAATCACTCAGAACCGCGTGGGCCCAGGAAATCGCCCCCCACCCCCAGCTGCCAGGTACCAAACGGATACACAGGCCACACGTTTTTATTCCTGTGCCTCCTCTTCCTATAATGTTAATTTGGTCACTTCAGCAGAATGAAACGAACCAAGCAGATTTGAGATGTAGTTCATTATCCCCAAAGGCCAAAGGTTACAGAGTGAAGTTAGTGGGAAGGTAATGACGGCTCTCTGACGCCACTCTTTGGGATTCCGACGTTTCCTTGCTCCAGCAATATTTAAGAACCTGCCATGTCACACTGGTTAGGAACCTCAGATGGCAAGCCGAGAGAAGAGAAGATGAACAAGGGACAGGGCCACCAGGCGGGGCCTCGGAGCTGGTGTGGCTGACGTAGAGCCTCTGGTGCATTCGTGTGGCACAGAGGACAGAGCCCACGTGACTGCGCTCTGCACGCCAGGCGTGGACGGATGCACCGAGTGCAGGTGGGAAAGGTACTGAGTGCTGCTGTGTTGCCAGTGGCATTCACATGCTCCTCACCCCCCTGGCTGTCCCTCAGGGAAATGACAAGGGATCTCCTCAAAGACAGACACCTGGGGAGGGCCATTTTGCCTCATTCATCCCTGCCACACCTCCTTTCTAGAATGAGTCACCTTAACCATGACATTTGCCCAACTATTCAGAAGAAAAGCCTTCTTTGCACGGCAGGGTGAAAAATACCTGGGGCACAAAGAGCTTTATCTAAGCCATTTGGTTGCTGTTATGGGGCTGACTTGTATCCCCTCCACAATGTGTATGTGGGAGTCCTGGCCCCCAGTTGCTCAGACTGTGACTGTGTTTGAAAACAGGGCCTTTAATGGGTAATGAAAGTAAAATGACGTTACATGGGTGGACCCTCCTCTTCCTCCAGTCTGACTGGTGCCCCTGTCAGGAGAGGAGATCAGGACCCAGACACACACAGAAAGCCGTGCGAGGACACAGGGGATCGCGGCCGTCTACAAGCTGAGGGGGGGGGGGCTTCGGAATGAAGCCAACTCCACATATACCTTGATCTTGGACTTCTAGCCTCCGACACTCTGAGGAAATGAGCTGTTCAAACCCTCCAGTCGGTGGCCCTCTGTTACAGCAGGCCAACAGACTAGCGCATCACGGCATAAGCTAGTTCATCAAGACTCAGCCTGGGGGCTGCAACTCACTGAGGCGCCTGTGGGCCTGGAGAGGAGACTTGCAAGTCAAATCTCTTCTTTGCCACATTCTGCTTGACCTTTGGCACGTTACTGTTGTGACCCTCACTTTCTTATCTGTACAGTGGGCTTTTGGGGGAATGATTGAGATAATAATAAGAATAAGAATCGGTGCACAATAGTGACAGAGATAAAAATTAACTGTAAAAAAATGTTGCGATTTTCTGAGTATGTGCCAAGCATCGTGCTAAATATTTATCTGAGTAGCCTCATTTAATCTGGCCTTTCTGACTCCTGGTACTTGAAGGCAGCAAGTCTGTCCTCAGGATGCTGCCTGGGACTTGGGATCCGCCCACCTGCAGGCGAAGATCTGCATGAAGGACCTCGACCTTTCCGCTCTTCACGTTCATCCCACTCAAGGCGGAGAGCGGTGCTGGAGCATCGCTCATCAGAAGTCCATACCCCCTTCCCTGGCCCGGCCTTCTCTCTCGCCATCTCCAGATGTTCCTCTGTCTAAATGAAACTTAGCTGCAAATGACTGCCGCCCGGCTTTAAGGAGCATTCACTCATCGTGACTCACATCACAGAGAAGGTGATATAACACACCACAGACACGCCAGACATTGAAGGGGACGGGGGAAGCGTTCTGCCAATGTCATGGTCTCAGAACCTTGCCGACAGCACACCCCTTCCAAGAGGGTGGATCTCAGAATGAAGACACATACCCAGCAAACAGGCAACTCTGACGTCCCGAGACGAGAGAGGGCTCTTTCTCCAGGCAGAGGCTGGCTGAAACCGGGAAGCCCTGGATGACTCACACCCATTCCGTGTTCCCCAAGGACACTGTCTTCAGCCCTTGGGTCCACAGACAGAATCAGTGCATCGGACACGGCCAGGCTCCTGGTGCCAGACTCTCAGAGCCACGCACACCGATGACGGGCACAACAGAATTCCCACTGACCCCCTGAACCTGCAGGAGGGCGCGCCTTCCCAGCCTTCCCAGAGGCTACTGCTATCGACATTTCCGGACCCTGAGCTACCGATCGGTGTCCCGGTGGGTAAAGGCCTAGAGCGCAGGCTCTCAGAGTCTTTCTGCTGCAGCATATCTGAGGAGCACAACCCACCTGTGCGTGACTGTGTCGGGGGCCACACTACTTTCCCACAAGGGGCTATGTGAGGGCTTCAGCTGGGGCTGGGGGGGGCACTTTGGCTGCTCCCTCACATCGTGCCGTCACCTGGGCTCTCAGGACCCAGGTGCTAGGAAGTAAGTGGGCTGGAGGGTCGGCTTCTTCCATCCTGCCATCCACCTCTTTGTCCCACATAAAATCCCTCCATCTGTGACCTTCATTTTGCCCTTACAGAGAAGGACGCAAACACTCACCCCGATCCACGAGGCTCTGCAGGCTCCGGTCTCGGCTGCGCCCCAGCCCATCTCTTTCCTGTGTTCTTGCTTCAGCCACGAGGTCTTCGCACTGGTCTGGGTCCTGCTGCCTCAAAATCGCCCCTGCTCTCTCTTGACCTTGGTGCCTCAAGGCTTCTTTACAACTCAACCCAAGAACTTCCCCGGGAAAACATCCCTGGCC
>PVKM010053383.1:0-10039 GCA_004027735.1 Carollia perspicillata | reverse complement strand
AACATGTAAGACAAACCATTATTTATGGCCCTACTTTAAATATTACTGCCTCCTCAATTTGTTGTGCTAATGGAGGTTAATGGTGCGAATAATCTGCAAATGAAATGAGCCATGTGTTGTTTCTAAGTAACTTTGGGAAACCTGTGTAGCCTTTTTGCAGCAACTCCGCTGGTTATATTGATCACACTGTCTATTTTCCTGCCTGGTCAGCCTCAAACACTAAAAGGTAAACATTTTGAGGTTAGACAGTATGTCTTATTAATCTTTGTTCTCTGTCAGTGAAATAGTAGCTAGCCATTCAGAAGGCGTTTGACTAAATAAGTTAACAACCAATGTGAACAATAATTTCTAATGACTTTTTTTTTTAATTTCAGTCCGAGCGGCTACCTGGTTGCTTCTTTCCTCTTTTTCCTGATGCTGCTGTTCTTCAGTATTCTGGTTTTGAGCTACTTCCATTATATGAGGATTTATAAACAATTTATTTATGAACCAGATTACCAAATGGAAAGAAAACAAAAGAATGGTTAGGAAAACAATGAAAGTTTGTTTACCACGGATACACCTATGTAGGAGTAGACATGTACATGTGATGCCTTAGTGTTCCCTTTTTGTCTTTCTAGGTCTTTTATACCCAAGTTACAATTCTTTATATTAAATTTCCTTTGTCGACTTTACCAGTGTGGTTTCTGTCTTCTGATGATCACCCCAAAGAAGTCCCCCTGTTATGTTCAACTCCCCCTTGCCTCCTTCCATTTAAATGATAAATTAATGAGTAAATACGTACATTTTTTTTTTCCTGTCTCCCACTGGCTCGTAAGCTTCACAAGGGCAGGAGTCTTGTCTGTTTTATCATGAGGTACTAATGATACACAGCGACTGATACATAAAAGGTATCATTTAATACTTGCCCAATGAATGAATGATGAATACCTAAATTATATGAGTAATACACTTTATTGCATCATCAGACAGTGAATAATTCACTTTTGTACCTGATGAACTTGAAGTGGCCATGGGACAGCTGTGTGGAGGGCAGATCATCAGCTCCTCAGAGATGTCCACATCCAGTTCCCTGAACCTGTAAAATATATTACCTTATTTTATCCTACATGGGACAAAAAGACTGTGCCGATGTGATTAGTTAAGGATCTTAAGAGGACATCACCCTGGATTATCCAGGTGGGCCCAGTGTAATCACAAGGGTCCTTTTACTTGAAAGGGAGGCGGAGAGCAGAGAAGATGAGATGATGGAAACTGAGGTTTGGGCCACGTGGCCATGAGCCCAGGAATGACAGCGGCCTCTAGACACTGAAAAGGAAGGGGATTCTAGCCTAGAGCCTCCAGAAGGAACAGTCCTTGATTTTTAGCCTACGGAGACCCATTCTGGACTTCTGACTTCCAGAATTGTATGATAACTTCTCTTTTATAGTTTTGAAACCACTAAGTTTGTGGTCATTTGTTACAGCAGCAAAAAGAAACTAATCCATCTGGCAGAGAAGTCCAATAAGCTACAGGTTATACTGGTCTGGTGGTCAGGAGAGAAGGGAGGTGG
This sequence comes from Carollia perspicillata, assembly GCA_004027735.1. Taxonomy (NCBI): domain Eukaryota; kingdom Metazoa; phylum Chordata; class Mammalia; order Chiroptera; family Phyllostomidae; genus Carollia; species Carollia perspicillata. The sequence continues at coordinate 8,487 of PVKM010053383.1, read as the reverse complement.
AGATGCAGGCATCAGACTCCAGCAGACATCGATAGTTTCAGCTGAGAGGGTAGGCGAGATCAGAAAGGGCGAAGGGAGACCACAGAGTGAGGCGAAGTGAGCCAGTGGTCTGAGCCAAGCAGTGTAGCTAGAACTGAGTGGGGTGTTAATGAACGGTGACTTCCCCCTCACCTGTCGTTTGCTCAGTTGTGTCTGGTGGAAAGGAAGGCCACCGTGGGGACAGGACACAGAGCAGGGCACCCCTAAAATAAACTAGAAAACGTTGTCCCCAACGTGGCTGAGCACAACTAACCATCATGCACACAGCACTCGCTGTCACTCAATAGAGATTTCCCCAACTTCATACCTTCTTTCTCCAAATTCCTTCCACTCCTCCTCTACCCCCGCTGACTTTCCAATGACCATGTTGTGTCTCATTCATTGAGAAAATGAGAGCAAATCAGAAAGGAACACCCTCATTCTCCCACCCCCAAATTTCTAGCCTGCTTTCGTTCATCTCGATATCTGTTATGCCATCACTATGCACCTGCATATGCTGTCACGCTGTCTCTATGGACAAAGCGTCCCTCGCACTAAAGGCCGACCCCTCCACTTGTACACTGGGTGGACCTCTTCCCCTTCTTACCTTGCCCTTGGGAATCTGTCTCTCCTACATCATCAATTTCTACCCCCCGCCCTGCAATTCTTCTCTTTACATACACATATACCTTAATACTGTCATCTTTAAAATGCCCTCCACTGACCACACAGGCCTATCCCATCATTGCCCTAAGCTGTCATAGTCTTCATTTTTCCCCCTTACATTCACTCCCCAAACCATTCCGATGTTCTTTGGATTCCACTCCTCCCGAGACTGCTTATATCAAGGCTACCCGTAACCACTATATTGCAGAGTCTAATAGTCCCGTGGCTACTGTGTTACCATGTCCTCCTGCCACATGGTACCTCTTCCTTCTCTATTTGACCTCTCAATGAAAGGTCCAAGAGCTCTATCTTTGGCCCCTTTTGATGGGGGAACTCAAGAGTTAGAAACTTTTAGCTTTAGTTATAGTTAATAGGTTCAGTGATTAATGCATGTAGAAAGCTCTTATTCCAGGATCTGGAATTTATGACCAGATCTACCCTGACTCCAGAAGACCGGCAAGTAATTTGACCTTGGTGTGAGCGATCAGGATTGTTTCTGAGCCACTGTGCTCCAGGGAGGGAGCGTCTGCAGATCAGGACGCACATCATAAATCACCAGTCAGCTGATGAAAGGATGCCAGGAAATTTGCCAGACTGCAACTTTTATCTGATTAACCTTTTCCCTGAATTCCAAACCCCTTACTTTCTTCCTGAATTCCAAACCCCTTACCTATCCTCTTCTCCTTATAAAAAAGGTTGGCTTGAGATGAGATATAAGACAGCCTTTTAGGGTACACAACCCACCACCTTCACAGATGGCTGAATAAAGTGCCCCCAAAGATTCAATCCTCTCTTGTCTCTACTTACTGGTTCTGGTAGTGACAGCACAAACCCCTGCTTTTCCAGTTTCATTTTCTCTCTTTTTTTTTTTTTTTTTGTTTAATCTACACTTTTTCCTAGATAATCCAATCCATCCCATGGCTTGCAGTTTATCCAAATGCCTACCTGACGTCAACGTCTAAAAGGTGTCTTCAACTTAACGCAACCAAACCATAACTCTTCGCTTCCCACCTTCCAACCTGTTCTTCCCAATTTCCCCATCCTATAAATGGCACCTCCACCCTCACAATTTCCCAAGCTGCAAATCTAGAAGTTATCCTTGAATATTCTCCCCCCTAAACAAACTCAACACTCAACCCATTAGCAAATCTTGTAGACTCTAATTCCAAAACATTCCAAAGACCTCTAATTTTGTGTCCTCCGCCACCCCCGATATCTAAGCTACCTTTTGGTGTACACTTATGGAGTGGCTTCCTAATTAGCTGAATCAATTAGCTCTGAGGTTTCCTTTCAATGGAATACTTGTCCCCTGATATTTGTAAGGCTGGCTTTTTGCCATTCAGTTCTCGGCTTCAACCTCACCTTGTCATGAGACCTTTATGCTGCAGCCGCTCTAAGCTTACTCTCAGTCAGTTCGTCCTATTTTATCCTCTGCAAAGCGCATAGTGCCAATATTTTGTCCTCCCTTCTGTTTATTACTGTGTTCCCCAGGGCCTACAACACTGCCCGGCGCATAGCAGACACACAAATATTTGTTGAATGCATGCAAAAGCACCAACTGTGTATGCTAGGGTTGTGCTCATCTGTGAGTACTGTTCTCTCTTCCCATCTCAGCAAGACGGTTTCTTAAAATGTAAAATTCCATATTGAGGTTTTACTGGATGCCTGTTACACCCCACCCACCACCAGTAACCCACCTTCCTCTATTTCTTCGCACCCTCCCTTGCAAAAAGGAAAGTGAGAAGAGATTTGGAAAACAGGTCATTATTAGGGTCTTCTGCCACATTTCGTTGGCTTCATCGGGCTCAAGGCCACAGAAGCTAACAGCAGGACCAGTAAAGACGGGTCGAAGATCAAAGCCTTTAGTCGGAGCCAAGGGCAGACCGCAAAGAAACTGGCGCACCTCGCCAACACTGCCTGCTGGGAACTGTAGTCTCCCGGGAAGCCCTGGTCCGGGAGGGTCGCGACCCGCGCGGCATGCTGGGAACTAGAGTTTTCCCCCGAACCCGCTCCTCCCAGGTGCGGAGACGCGAGGCTGCGCCATTTTAGGTCCCGAGGTGCAGCCGCGGAGAGCCAGAGCGCAGGCGGGCTCCGCTCGGGCGCTGGGATGGCTCCGCCCCCGGGGCTCGGCGCCCGCCCCTCACCCAGGCCCCGCCTTTCCCCACGTGTCTGGCGCCTAGGGGAGGTGCCTGAGCCCGAGCGGGCCCGCCACCGGTCGGCCCCGTCGGCGCTGAGGGTCCTGTCGGCGGCGCCCTGGGGCGACCCGGCTTCCCGATGGTCCTGCGCGGGCTGCCGCGGGCCGGGCTGCGCGCTTAGTGCCCGGCTCTGGCCCCCTGAAGCGTCCGCGGGGGCAGGAGCGGCCTCGGCCCCGCGGAGACGGAGCGGCTGGAGGACGAGGCGGCGGCCGCGGGGAGGATGGGGGCGAACCAGTTAGTGGTGCTCAACGTGTACGACATGGTGAGTGCGGCCCCTGGCGGCCCCAGCCCGGCGCTGGCGGCCCCTCGCCGCCTGGGCTCGGACCCCGGCCCCTCCGCTTCCTGCCTCTCCTCGCCGCCTCCAGCTTAGTCCCCCGGGGTGGGGGGGAGGGGAGGAGTATTATTTTCTAATCCTCCAGCGTGGTAGTACTGCCCGGTCTGCCCGAGGGCTTCGGCCGGGGCTCGGGTCGCCTGGAATCTCTCCTGTGCCCCCAGCTTGGCTCGGACCCCGGCCCTGGGCCCTGCACCTTGGCCGACGAGCACTGTCCTTTCCGCGAAGCTTCCGTCGCAGGTCTCACTTCCACTGCCACCACGCGGACCCCCCGGCCTGCCCACTCCCCCCTGTCGATTGCCCGCGGTCCTCGCTCCTGCGCTGCCCTGTTTCTGCGGAACCACACATCTCTGTTCGTGCCCAAGTCTCCAGAACTCTCAACAAGCCCCTCTTCACGTCCAGAGAGTCCCAACCGTCGAGGTCCATGCTCGCATCTCCTCAAGGATGCACAGCAGCCAACACCCCCTTGCCTCCAAGGCAACCTTGTTAAAATAAATGAGGCTAAAATTTATCAAGAAAACAGCCCAGCTGAATTATGTCTAGATCCTCCCCTAGATTCTGAAGACCACTTTCCAGGTGATGCAACAGGTATCTGACGTGACCACAGGAGAGGGAAGGGCAGGACTTGTTTATTAAGTCATCGCATTTGGAAGCGCAGAGAATGAGTCCAAGGATTGATTTGCTTTATAATTGTACTTGAACTACCTGGTAGAACGTTATCGTTGCAGTCAGATGCATGCTTGGGTTTGTTTGCTTTGGGCACTTAGCTTTTTGTAATTTCTTAAGTTTTCTTTAAATTTCTGGTACCTGGATTGGCAAATGGAAAAGTCCCCTTCATTACTTTTGTTGCCTTGAGGATGTAGAAGAACAGACGTAACAGAGGTCAGAAGTCCCGGTTCCCATCCACAGGTCTAAACTTTTCCTTCCCTTGCATTGTATGTAAGTTTCTGAGTTTATGGTGTGACATTTTGGGGAGAAAGGAATTCCCCTCATACCCTGGGAATTATGTCAGGAGGGCAGAGAGACTGCTGAGGATTTGAGGTGAGCTCTCAGTCGAGTTCACATGAGAGCTCGGAGGTCAACACATTGAGAAAAGTGACACATGATAAAGTTACAAAGAATAAGCAGAACTAGAGAGCCTAGAACAACATGACACTTGGAGGTTTTTGGCCTGTGTCACTGGTTAAGGAATAATTCTCTACATTTAAACTTTTTGTGCTCTGTTTTTCAAGACTTTTAATTGGCCTTTTACTCTTTTTTACCCCCCAACCCAGTGATCTGAACTTGGTTTCTTGTTTATTCGAGACTATTACAAACCATCCCTGAATTTCATTCTGCTCTGGAGCAGGCCTTCTCTTCTAGAGTGGTAAACCCCTCTATCAGGTGGAATCACGCAGTGGCCAGGAGTTTCACGGCCTAGACGCAATCCGTGAACACAGAGGAAGAGAGTAGTTTGGGTTTTCAAATAAAACCAGAAACGCTTTCTTTGGCATATGGTGGGCTTCTTCACACCTTGGGTGTTCTGTGAATCACGGAAAGCATTGCGGATTGTAGTAAATGTATGCAAAGTGAGAGATAGGAAACCCAGTATATTTTAAAGGGAGGAATATTCTAAAAGATGTTAACAGATTAACTCATTAACAAAGATCTTGTTTCTCACGTCACTTTCATAAAGAGGTAGTTATAGAGGAAGCGAGTAGAGAAAGAGGTCAGTTAAACCTGCCCAGATAACTAAAAATAGGGAGGGTCCAGAATCCACAACCCAGTATGATTCATTATTTTCTCTCCTGAGTGTTCTCCTTTTTATTTCTTACATATTGCTTTTTCCTCTCAAGAGGAGAAAAAGCATGTGACCGAAATAGTTGAATTATTAGACTTCTGATAAGCTTGCCTGTGTATGTTTTTTGGAGGGCTTTGGTTTTATGATTGTCTTAGGTCACTAATTCAGGAACCTACAATTATCTATTTAATTACAACCCTGTAGAAGTCGCAAAAATGAATTGATTATCTTTTCTTCTTTAAGGGGCTTAGAATATTATAGGAGAGGTACAAGAGTAGTAACAATTCAGTAAAGAGTAGCATGATTTGGGTAAGAGCAGAGCAAGATGGTCAGAAGGGGAATCCATGAGGCTGGAGGATCAGGAAACATTGGAAGGTGAGACGGGGAACTCGGGCTTGGTAGGAGCTCCACAGGCAGAGAGCTGTCAGCTGGACCGAACGGCAGGAGCAGGAAAACACAGGTTGGGTTTGGGAAATACCAGCTGGTCCAGAATAACTAGAAAGCAGGATGCCTGAAAGGAGACGAAACTGAAAGCTGGATGAGAACTTTTCTCAGTTTGGGGCTGGAATGAAGGGCTTGGGGGGTCTATGAGCCAGGGGGACCCACTAGAGTTCCTGTGGAGCAGCATGGTGAGAGTTGCGTTTTAGAATTAAGACCAGTGGGTTGAGGTACAAATTTGTATCTGTTATACTCCTTTCTTGCAAGTCAGTATTGGTTTTTGAAACATTTTTGCTTGATGTCAAGGGCATACTCTTTTTATCTTTGGTAATACTGCCTGTGCCTCGTAGATCCTTTGGGCATCTACGGGGATTGGGGATTGCTGCCGCCTGCACCACCTCGCATGTCAGCCCTCTGTCTAGTCCCAGCTTCGTAAATGTGCGCTGATAATCACCGTTTAGAGGGACCGCTCGCCGTACCCTTGTGCCTCCTGTCTGCGAGACTGTTGCCTGCTCCTGTTCACTGATCGGGAGCTGCTGATCACTTCCTCTCCTGTAACTCTGCCACACGTACAGAATCATTGTATTGGGGTCACCTGTATTAACTTCTCATGGAGGAATAGTATAATCCTCGTAAGGTTACCTAATCTTCCACCGCACTGCTAAATTATTGCTTGCCACCTTCTCGGTGATTATGTTTCCCTTTGTACTTTGGGGTAATCCGCCACCAATAAAACATGTCCTGGAGTTGTTTTCTGAGTCTTGGGAACGAGGTCATTCACATATTCCTAACTGACTGGCCTACATAGTAAAGCAAGTGATTCCGATTAGTTTCAGTTGCTAGGACCGTCTCTGGTGTAGTCACTCCAGCATGGAGTCTTCTTTTGTCATTGTTCCAGATTGTGTGCTTTTCAGATTATCTTGGCTACTAGCGAATTTTTATAAAATAAAAATATACGGTAGTGTGGTGTTTGTAGATTCATTCTATAAAATTTATTTTTTCTATCCTTAAATAGTATTCGAACATCTTCAGAGTCAAGAGTCTTAGTAAAAAAGGAACATCTGGGACTCTTCAAGCAGGGAAGTTTGATCTGGACTCCATTCTCTTGACCCCCCACCCGCCTCCATGTGCCGATGTGACGGGATCCCACTTCCCGTGCCTCAGCAGGACTAAGTCAGACTTTCTGAACGTGTTCCAGGCTCATCTAAATGTCCTCTTCCCCTAAGTGATTCCGTAACCTCTCTCAAGCAGTATGTCCAGGAACAGACTTTCCCCCTTTCCTCTTTCCCCACCTCAGACTCTTCCCCTTTACCCCATCCATCAGCCCACCCCTCGCCCCTCCCAACCTCTCTGTCCTGATTTTTATCTTGACAACTAGCACCTTCTCTTACTTAGTTTCCCAAGCCAGAGCCCTGGGAGTGAAACTGAGTTCCTCTTCATTGCAGACTTTCATACTCTGTTAAGTCGCCAGCCCTGTCCCTTTGTTTTGGTTTGTTGTTTCCTTCTGAGATAACAGCGCTTCACAGTCCGTAGCTGAGCCTGGAAGGTACACAAGTCCACGGATAAACAGGCCCGGGTTGGTTCAGCAGCGCAGCCGGGTCGTCGGGCACCAGGACTCTGCATCCTGCTGCTCTGCTCTCCCCGCACATTGGCTTTTGTTCTTGGTTGTGTCCTCAGTGTTGTGAAATGACTGTCATAGCACCAGATACCGTGTCCTCATTCAGCAGAACATGAAGGGAGAAAGGTGAGGAGGGCCTCTCTCCTCTCTCTGGTTAGAAAGAAAAGGCTTTGCCAGAGCCACCTCCTTTTCCAAGGGCCTGGCCACAGGTGACCCGCAGGTGACTGCAGTGGAGCTGGGAAAGAGGCTGTCTGGCCTGCCAGCTCTCTGGCCAGTGTGGGGAGGAGGGCAGGGAGTTGGACACGGCAGGTAGCTGGGGGCCTGCGGTGGCTGCCATGTTTTTTTTCCTGGGGATTCCTTAAACTGGTTACCTGATCCTCATTTCCACCGCTGTTTCTCAAGTTCAAGCCCTCATTGTCCGTTTGCACAATATTAAAGCCTTTCTGCTAGTCTCATTTCTGGTATTCATTTTAAGCCCTCTTCCCTTCTGTTACCAAAGGAAGCTTTCTGAATCATAAATGATTGGGCCATTCTTCTGCTCAAACTTCATCCACAGGATAAAGTCTGATGCCCTGTATGATGTAACTCCTACCTGCCTGTTTAAGGCACATCTCATACCAACCCCCCACTACTTCCCATCCACCCCAGCCGACGCACTTGATGCCCACATAATGAAGTTTCTCCGTGATCCCAGCAGGCTGGGCTGTATAGTGCGCACCTCAGGATCTTTGCATGCGCTGGTCCTCTGTTTCTGAAACGTCCTATTTCAAAAGATGACCAGTGCAGCCCCCTTCTTAGGGCTGTAGCTTAGCCGTCATCAGACTCGGGTGAGCCTCCTCTCCGTGCCCTGGTTGTGCTTTCTATGTGTCTCCATCACTGCGTGTGTCTGAATTCTGTGCCTCCCACTAGGCTGAGTCCCTTGATAGCATCACGCTCTCACCAGTGTCTGCAGCAGGGCCTGTCACTGTAAGGTGTTCTGTAAGTAACCATTTGCCAACAAATGGGACTCTAATGGGGCAGTTTTGTCAGGAAAGGTGGCGCTACTTAAATAGCATGGCAGGGTCATCCGATCCCCCTTCCTTGTGTGCCAAATACCTATTTCGGTATTTTTTTCTTTGTACTTTTTCTTAGCCCACTGCTGGGTTTTAGCTTTTGTTGTTGGAATAGGTGACAAGATGAGAGGGGCAGGGCATGGGAATGAGACAGAGAAAATATCAAATATTCGTCCTTTCCATAGTTTTTTGTTTTTGGTTTTTTTAAACACTGTGGGACTAGGCTGAGAAAATGTTTTTTATCTGTTTATTTTTTGAAGTTGGGTCTTAGTCACTCCCTGGAACATAATCTTTCCGAAAACACTGTCAGTTCCTGAATTTTAACATAGATGGACTAGTTAATAGAAACTAGTCTTATTTTCTCGTACCAAGTATGCATCTTGGGCCAG
>PVKM010053382.1:0-10042 GCA_004027735.1 Carollia perspicillata | reverse complement strand
ACACTATTTGCTCCACCCTGGAGATCCCCTGAAACTCAATCCTTCCCAACTTAGGGGCCCAGTGAAGTGGTTAACAGTGACTTTTCCATACAAATGGTTGGCCTTGGGTCATGCTTCACAACTTCCTAAATCCTCTCAAACAAGACACAGCTGGCCTCAGTGAACCCCCACCCATATCTATGCTAAGTGGCCTCAGGCCCAACCTAGATTTACAGCTTGACTTCAGTTGTGAATCTCCAAGCCCAGCACAAGTATTAGCCATCAGCTTGCTTTACAGCTCAGGCAGTGTACCCTGGGCAAAACACAGGTGGGGGCTCACCTGGGCTTGCACCACCCATGAAACCCCAAGCCAGCACACCCAATGGACAGCTACAGACCATATCAGAGCACCACCACCCTGCCCCTGCATACCTGACCCTCCATGGAGGGCAAAGATTGGTGGTCAGTGCTCACAGCCAGTCCTTGCATCCTTACAGCTGACTGGCCTGAGTAAATACCTCCCATTGATCTGCCAACAGCAATCAAGGCTCAACTACAAAAGGAGGGTGTACTCAGCCCACACCACACAAAGGGCACACCTTGAGTACCCAGCTTAGGTGATAGGGGAGGCTGTGCCACTGGACCCTATAGGACACCTACTACATTAGGCCATGATATCAAGACAGGGAGTCACAGCAGCTCTACCTAGTACATAAAACAACCACAGGGAGGCTGCGAAAATGAGGAGACAAAGAAACATGACCTAAATGAAAGACCAGATCAAAACCTCAGAAAAAGACCTAGACAAAATGGAAATAAGCAATCTATCAGATGCAGAGTTCAAAACACTTTATAAGGATGCTCAAGGAAATTAGTGAGGACCATTAATTAAATAAAGAACAATTTACAGGGAAACAATAGTAGAACGGATCAAGCTGATAATCAGATCAATGAGGTGGAACATAAGCAAGCAAAAAACAGTCATGCAGAATAATAAAAAGAAAAGAGAATACAGAAAATGAGAATAGCAGCCTTTGGTACAAGCAGCCTTGTAAGCCTTGGTGTAAGCAGCCTTTGGTACAAATTTAAGCAGTCCAACATTTGCATCATAGGTGTGTCAGAAAGAGAAGAGAAAGAGCAAGAAATTGGAAATCTATCTGGAAAAAAATGTGAAAAAAAACCCTTCCCTAATTTGGTGAAGGAAATAGACATGCAGATCCAGGAAGAATGGAGTCCCAAAGAAGATGAACCCAAAGGGTCTCACACCAAGACCCAATAATTAAAATGCCAAAGGTTAAAGATAAAGAATCTTAAAAGTAGCAAGAGAAAAGCAGTTAGTTACCTACAGGGGTGTTCCCATAAGACTGTCAGCTGATTTCTCAAAAGAAACTTTGCAGGCTAGAAGGGGTTGGCAAGAAGTATTCAGAGTGATGAAAAGCAGGGACCTACAGCCAAGATTGCTCTACCTAGTAAAAATAATGGAAGGGCAGATAAAGTGCTTTCTAGACAAGAAAAAACTAAAGGAGTTCATCATCACCAAACCTTTATGATATGAAATGTTAAAGGGACTTATTTAAGGAAAAGAAGAAGGTAAAAATTATGAACAATAAAATGACAATAAATGCATATTTATCAAAATTGAATCTAAAAAACAAACCAGGCAAACAAGGAGAATGGAGACAGAATCATGCACAGACAACAATTTGATGGTAGCCAGATGGGAGTGGGGTGTGGGGGAATGGGTGAGGAGGTGAGGGGATTAAGAAGTACAAATAGGTAGTTACAGAATAGCCATGAGGATGTAAAGTACAGCATAGGAAATGGAGTAGCCAAAGAACTTATATGAATGATTCATGGACATGAACAATGGTAGGTGGATTGCCTGAGGGGGTAAAGGGTGCTGGGTGGACAGGGGCAATGGTGGAAAAATTGGGACAGCTGTAATAGCATAATCAACAATATATAATTTAAAAATAAGAAAAACACTTATTCTCTGGCTCTTCACAGAAATCTCTGCCAACACCTGGCCTAGCACAATGCAGTGCTCAGAAGAACAACCATCCTAGACAAAAGAGAAATCCTAAGGAGGTAACCCATCATAACTATTAGAGATTACACATGAAGTTCATCAGGGTTGGACTTTTTCCTTCAAGCGGGCTGAGCACTCTGAAAAGGCAGCCCTTGGGGAACAAATAATCCACCAAAACACTGTGCAAGGCAATTCTTGGCCAGTCATAAAACCCTTTTGCCCATGGGATTTAGTGTCTAATAAGACAAGTTGCCTAATTGAAAAGCATTACCTGGCCCTTCTTGGAAATTCTAAGTCCATGTGCTTTAGGGCAGTAGTCTGGAACACTGGCCAGCTCACTGGTCTGTTCTCTGAGGAGTTTTCCCCAGTCCTTTGTGAAACAAAGAAAATAAAGGGGCCTTTGGTAACCCTAGTATACTCTACTTATGGTGCTAGCCTTTATTCTGGCCCCTATGTTGCATGAAATAATGACAGTGGTTGATAGCTGGCTTATTTATTTATTTTAATGCCATCATTTGACCAAATGAAAAGTTCGCAGCCAAAATTACTTTTATTTTCCTGAGAATTTACAAGCCCTAAATACTAACCATCTAAGAAACATTACTCTGGACAGGGCATGTGAGTACCCCTGCTTTCCTGCAGAAGGTACCAGCCACTGAAAATGGGAGCTCTGGGGTGACTTACCTACGGTAAAAGCTGATGAGGACCCCGGGCCCTCTGCTCCAAAATGGCCAATTGGTCCCCTTCCATGTGGGCACACTGTTTTGTGTAGAAGTCACAGGGAGCCAGCCAGAGTTAGCTTAAGTAAAAGAAGGGAAATATTGTCTCACATGATAGCACTGCTGAAGGGACAGGAGCAGGGTTAGCCCCAGTGCTTTTTAACTGATAAATTATAGTACCTAGATTAGTACCTGACACCTAGAGGACACACACTGAACATTTGCCGACTTGATGAATCAATGAATCCCTGTGAGCACGGAGATGGCCCAGTCACAGCACTCCATCTCCATGGCTACAGTGGTTCATTGATCCACTTCCCAGAAGTGGAGTTCTCTTGTGGTTAATAAATATCTACTGTGCTTTCCTAACTTGGAGGGAGATGGACTCAGATTTGAAGTTCTAGTGCTGTATGAGGTTAAATCTGCATGCAAAGCATTAAAATATGGCTATTCACATGAATCATAGTGCTATGAGAATGAGTACAGTAGAGCCAGAGTTGACAACCATACTTGACACAAAGCATCAGGCTTTAAAGCCACTCTCTGATCTTACAGGCACTTTTTGTAACCTGCCAGGATCCTTCTGCACTTCTCTTGACCTTGCATTTCAAGAATAATGCTGGTTTCAGTTGATGAGAAATATTAAGGGCATGCTGGACATATATTAGCTTTCTGTTATAGACATTACAATTTAGTTCATTTTTTAAAATTTCCCTATGCAAACCTTCTAATAAACTAAACCTTTGTTCTCCCCCTACTCCGAATATCTCCACATGACTTGTTACCATGGAGATGATCACATACACCTCATTTAACTGGGGAAACAGCATACAGTTCTGTCTATCTTAATCTCATCAATAGGTAGTATCATTTCTCCCTTTTGTTGTAAGTTTTGATCCTAGCTTAGGTGAATTTAGAGTACCATGCTTATGGACTCAGGTGTTCCAAATCAAAACCTAAATTAAATTTCTCTTTATGAATTAACTAGGCTTCTCCTAATTCAATATTCAATTAATTCACATATAGAAGAGAGCATCTCGAACAACTGAGAACTGAATTCACAAGGAGACCAGAGTTTCTATTTCAATTTAATCATCTGAAACTTAGGACAAGCTTATTAGAGTCAAAAGTATACTTTTAAAATAAAAGTTATTCCCTAGATATAGAACCTATATCTAGAGATCAGATGGCTACCATAACAACTCTTGTTTTTAAATTATATTGTATTGATTATGCTATTAGAGTTGTGCTTATTTTTTCCTCTTTGCCCCACCTCCACCCAACACCCCCTACTCCCTCAAGCAATCCCCCCACCATTGTTCATGTCCATGGGTCACATGTATAAATTCTTTGCTTAATCCATTTCCTACACTGTCCTTTACATCCCCATGGCTATTCTGTAACTACCTATTTGTACTTCTTAATTCTCTCACCATTTCACCCATTCTCTACCATCCCCTCCCATTTGTCAATCATCTGGTAACTACTTTTCTCTTGCTGCTTTTAAGAGTTTCTCTTTCTCTTTAACCTTTGGCCTTTTTAAATATGATATGTCTTGGAGAGGGCCTCTTTGCATCCATCATGACTGGGACTCTCTGTGCTTCTTGGACTTGCATGTCTATTTCCTTTGCCAAAGCAGGTAATTTTTTTTCACAATTTTTTAGATAGATTTCAAATTGTTTCCTCTTTTTCTTCTCCTTCTGGCATCCCTATGATGCAAATGTTGGAATGCTTGAAGTTGTCCCAGAGACTATTTATGCTATCTTCATTTTAGGGGACTCTTTTTTCTTCTTGCTCTATGTGGTTGTTTTTTGGTTCCGTATGTTCTGAATCATTGATTTGATTCTTGGCTTCGTCCACTCTACTGTTGTTTCCCTGTAAATTGTTCTTTATTTTAATTACTGTATCTTTCAATTTCCTACTGAATCTATTTTATGCTGTTGAGGTCCTCACTAAGTTCCTTGAGTATCTAAAAAGTGTTTTGAACTCTGCATCTGATAGATTGCTTATCTCCATTTTGTCTAGGTCTTTCCTGAGGTTTTGATCTGGTCTTTCATTTAGGTCATGTTTCTTTGTCTCCTCATTTTCACAGCCTCCCTGTGGTTGTTTCTATGTACTAGGTAGAGCTGCTGTGACTCCCTGTCTTGATATCATGGCCTAATGTAGTAGGTGTCCTGTAGGGTCCAGTGGCACAGCCTCCCCTCTCACCTAAGCTGTGTAATCGAGGTGTACTCTTTACGTGGGCTGAATACACCCTCCTTTTGTAGTTGAGCCTTGATTGCTATTGGCAGATCAATGGGAGGGATTTACTCAGGCCAGTCAGCTTCAAAGATTCAAGGACTGGCTGTGACCACTGACCACCAATCTTTGCCCTCCATGGAGGATCAGGTATGCAGGGGCAGGGTGGTAGTGCTCTGATATGGTCTGTAGCTGTCCATTGGGTGTGCTGGCTTGGGGTTTCCTGGGTGGTGCAGGCCCAGGTGAGCCCCCACCTGTGTTTTGCCCAGGGTACACTGCCTGAGCTGTAAAGCAAGCTGATGGCTAATACTTGTGCTGGGCTTGGAGATCCACAACTGAAGTCAAGCTGTGAATCTAATTTGGCTGCTGCCAGGACTCACAGAAGCCAGCTGTGTCTTGTTTGATAGGATTTAGGAGCCAAGACCAGCCAGGCTTATAGAAAAGTAGTTTGGTTGGGCCTTTAAATTGGGTGGGGCAGAGCCTCTGGGGACCTCAAAGGTGGGTCAAACAGTGTTAGCCAAGTTGGTGGAGTATCAGATATGGCACCAGCTTGCTGGCTCTGTGGGGGTAGGTTTTTGAGAAAGGACAATGGCCTCTGCTTGCCTTGATGCCAGACACTTCAGTTTCTCCCTGTATACCACTGGTGCCTTTGAAGCTGCTACCCCAGTGCTGGAGCTCAGAGGGAGTGAGTGTTAGTAGGTAAGTTTGTGTGTGGGTTCATTAAGAGGAACGGCTTGAGACTCCAGAAGTTTCTTCTACTGACTCAATCCCCACTGTTTTTTGCAGCCAGAAGTTGTGGGAACTTATCTTTCTGGCACTGGAATCCTAGGCTGGGGGACCTGGTAGGGGTCTGGGACTCCTCACTCCCAATATATCCCTCACGAATATCCAGGTGACTGTGGGGTGAGCCCATTCCTTGTCTATGCTCCTCCTACCAGTCTAGATGGATGTGGTTTCTTTAATTCTATAGTTGTCAGATTCCCATTCAGCTAGATTTCTTGGTTGTCAGAATTCCATTCAGTTTGATTTCTGATGTTTTTGAGTGATGGTTGTTCTATATTTTAGTTGTAATTTTGATGTGGTTGTGCGATGAGCCAAGTCATGTCTGCCTACGCCACCTTGACCAGAAATCTCTGTCATAACAACTCTTAAATGCATTCAAACAACTCAAAACATCGATTGTTCTTACTTATTTCTGAGCACTGTTGTCAGATAAAATGCAAAATTTAGGACATAGTCCTACTAAAACATTTTTTTAGTTTACCTAAAATTCTTTTTTAACTGAGCATTCTGTGTTTTTATTTGCTAAATGTGGTAGCCTTACGTATGAGACAGAGTTGACCTTCAAATACTTCATAAACCATTGAGGTGTTTCTTGGTTACCCAGAAAAACTAAGGAGTCTCTACTAGGAGAAAGAGAAGAGATGCCGCTCAGAAAGTAATGGGGGTGCTAAGAAATATAAAAGGCCATTGGCTCCTCAGAACAATGTAGGACCCTTAAAACTTGTCATAGTAATTAAAAAACCTTTATTCAGTTTCAGGCAGGATGGAAGTAGGGAAAATAGTTGCAATTAAGCTCTAGTGGTCTTAAGATATATTGGCCAAGTGGTCCTTTCGTAATATGAAGTCTTTTACTGAGAGGTATTGTCACTCTCTTTTGTCATTTGTAAGGGAAGTGCTGCAAAATTCTCTTAGGCTTCAGCTTTTGGTTAGATTTGGAGTCAAGAGAACAGAGTCCTAGCTCCTACTCTGAAACTAACTCACTGGTTGGGCTTGGGTTCCTGACATTTTCTGGCTCTCTTTGATGAGTCTCCTTTCACAGTCGTTTTCCATAAAATTGGAGTGACACTGACCGTATCCAACTTTTATTGTTGTTGTTTGCAAAGGAGATCATATATGATGATACAAAATGATATAACTAGTATACAGTACATGCAAAAATCAAAAGGACACAAGATGGTGATAGTATTCTGGACACTTTGTAATTTCCAAAGGTTATTCTGTCCTGTGTGTGACAGAAAAGACCAGTTGGGGCGAACATGGGTTCTGACATGGACTGCCTGTCAGAACCCAAAAACCTTATGTTTGTTTGTTTTCTATCCTCACCCGAGGATACTTTTTCATTGCTTTAAGTGAGAGAGGGAGAGAGAGGAAAAAAAAACATCAGTGTGAGACAGAAACATCAATTGGTTGCCTCCCATATGTGCCCCAACAGGGGATTGAACCCATAACCTGGGTATGTGCCCTGACCGGGACTTGAACCCACAATCCTTCAGTCTATGGGATGATGCTCAGACCAAGTGAGACATGCTGGCTTCGTGATTTTTAGCATTCAACTCTTCTTAACAGGAACCTGGGCCAGGTGGGCCTGGGGCCTTACTGAAGCAAGTACGATATGACAAGAGCAACCTGCCTGCTCTGGGATAGCCCTCTGGAATCGTCATGGGACTAAAAGCTGACATTCTCCCTAGAAAAGCCTGTCTAAGAAGTCACCAAATTGTACCTCAGTGGGACATGTTGAAGTAATCCCAGGCACTGCTGTGCAACCACATCATTCTTCAAGTCACTGGTTCCCATTCTGAGGCCAGGAAACAACAGGCTATGGCACAAAGAGGAGTTGGGGCAAGGGAGAGAAATGTTCTTCCTTCAAAGTTATACCTGGATAACTGTTCTGTGTGCAGAAAGGACCTGAAAGGAGGCCAAGAAATATAGGGTGTTCCCAGCCGATACTTGAACTCAGAACTCTTAGTGGCTTCATTGTGTGGGGCTGGGGTACTGGTTAAATTCTGAGCACTGATAACAGGTATGAAGAACAGCCATTCAGATCCTCTGCTTCCATGTCATTGACATTTGATAGGGCTTCCCCTGCTTTTTTCCCTTATTTTCTCTTTTTTTACCCATTGTTAGTCATTATGGGGAGCTACAGAAAGTATATATTTATATAATTGTACACGATGTGTGAAATCTCATTCCTTAGCCTTCATTTAAACATAAGATATGACATTTGATAGCTCTCCAAAAAACAAACAAAAAAATAAAAAACTTTTCCTAAGAAAATTAAAAAAATAAAAAACTTTTCCTAAGAAAATTAGGTTGCTTTTATTTCTGCATGGTCCTTTTCTGTTTTAATGTTCCCTTGTGCATCTGTAACTCTCAATAAAATGATTCCCTACCTTTGCTCTAAAGAATATATTAATAATTAATATATTTTTATAATCCAAACTCAAAACATTCATATTTCTCTTTTGAAAATAATTACTTTTAAAATTCTGCTTTGGTAGTCACTAACAATTTAGAAAATAGTCTTTTCTATGAAAATAGACTTTTCTTTCCAGATATATTGTATATATTCTGGAAAAGTGACATTAGTTTAAAGTTATGATAATCTTGAATCGTGTGTTCTTTTTTTAAATTTATTTTTTATTTTTATTGTGGTAAGATACACATAAAATTTACTATCTCCATTTTAAATGTACAGATTAGCAGTGTTGAGTATATTCGCATTGTTGTACAGCCAATCTCCAGAACACTTTTCATCTCGTGAAACTAAAACTCTACACTAATTAAGCAACACCCTATCTATCTCTCTCCCAGTCCCTGGTTACCCCCATTTCACTTTCTGTCTCTCTGAATTTGACTACTTTACATACCTCACATAATACCTACAGTATTTATCTTTTTGTGACCAGTTTCACTTAGCATAATGTCTTCATGTTTCATCCATGTTGTAGCATATGTCAGAATTACCTTCCTCTTTAATACTGAATAATAATCCATAGTATTAACTTGTATATACTATACACACCACACTTTATTTATCCCTTCATCTGTTGATGGACCCTTGGGTTGCTCTACTTTTTAGCCACTGTGCAAAGCACCACTATGAACACAGATGTAGAATTACCTCTTTGAGACCTTACTTTCATTTTTTGTGTATATACCCAGAAACAGAATTGCTGAGTCATATGGTATTCCATTTTTAATTTTTTGAGGAACCTCCATATTGTTTTCCGTAGTGGCTGCATCATTTTACATTCCCACAAACAGTATATAAGTGTTCCCTTTTTACTACAGCCACCTCATCTCTTGCTATTTTCTGATTTTTTAAAAAAATAATAACCATCCTATTATTGGCTATTATTGGCTATAGTGGATGTGAGACGTTATCATATGTGGTTTTGCCTGAAACTCCTTAAGTAATTAGTAACATTGAGCTTCTTTTCCTGTGCTTGTTGGTCATTTGTATATGTTTGGAGAAATATCTGTTCAAGTCCTTTGCACATGTTTAAAGATGGATGTAACCATCTTTGGATCGATGTTTGGGTTTTTGTTGTTGTTGTTGTTGTTGAGTTCTAGGAGTTCTGATATTGTATATTAACCTCTTATCAGTAATATGATTTGCATTTTTCTCTCATTCTATAGGTTGCCTTTTTCACTTTGTTGATTGTGTCCTTTAACGCACAGAAGTTATTAACTTTGAAATATGTGTGCCCCTTTTAAATGGGAAAAATAAATATATATAATATATATTTCCAGTTAAAGATAGATGGACATACACATATAAACAAACACACCCACATTTTTAGTTTAAGATACACTGACTTAAGAAATGCTAGTATTAGTCTTTCTTAAGGTTTTTGACATATCTTTTAACTGTGAATCATCAATTTCTAGGACAATGCTCACCATAGGACATATGGCAATGTGTATATTGCTTTTAAAGAGGAAATTCTAGGGAAGTAGGGAAAGCACAAGCAACTCTCTGAAGTCCTTTCCATATGCACAGTTGGCAGCTTTACCCTTAAGCTCAAGGCATTATACTCAGTTAATATGAAAACGTAACCAGAAGAGGCAAATACTTTAACACTGTTATCCATCTGTATAAACAAGGCATTGTAAAGTACGTTTTTACAAGGAAGAAGGCATGAACCAAGAAGATGAGGAAGGACTAGAATTCAGGATCACCAGTATGAAAACTAATAGTAAGAGCTCACACTTACATGGTTCTCGTGATGTTTCAGACGTTATTCTAGATGCTTTGCAGGTATTAACTTGAGATGGGTGCAAGTATTTCTAT
>PVKM010053381.1:0-10041 GCA_004027735.1 Carollia perspicillata | reverse complement strand
GCTTGGCTCTCCGGCCCCCTGCCAGGCGGCAACCCCTGCTGTCCTGGGTCCTGCTCCGCCTGACGCACCGCTGGCCTGCGAAGGGGGTTCCTTCCTGCTCTCACTGACCTGTCCCACAGCTGAAACAAAAGGCTGGCAGCCCAGGCGGTACTGCCCGGCTGGAAATGACCTGGCGCAGCCTTGCAAGGATGCTCCCCTTCCGGGGCATTCCAGGAGCCAGACCCTGGGGCGCCAGGAGAGGGTCTGCCTGGGGAGGTGACAAAGCAGGAAGTCAGGGCATGGCTTTGCCCTGAGCACACAGAGCACCTGGCAACAACTCAAGCTCAGACCTAGAGTCCTACTGAGACTGCAGTCGAGGTCAGAATGATCTCACATTTTCTAGAACAAATATTCTCATGCTAACATTTTTTGACTTTCCATTTTAAATCAAGATTTTAAACTGGCCAGAGAAGTGGTATGCCTAGAGGTGTTATACAATTTTCAAAGCCATAAACACCCTTATTAATTTTTTTGCTTCTTAAAAATGATACTTATAAAATAAAATTTAAAGCTAGAGAAATGTTTAATAAGTACATAGAACTCGTGTAAAACCCTGTAAATCTGTAAAAAAAGTCAGTGTTTGAGTGAACATCCTTCCTATATTTCTAAGATGATCCTAATATTGAAGAAATATGCCTATTTCCTCATTACTATTATTTACATTTCTTTCCCTTCTTAATAGTTCTGAAATTAGGTTTACAGCCTGTGTATACATTGAATATGGAGATCCTTACCCATGCTCTGAAAGGAACTGCTGTTAGCATTTTAATGTCTTAAAATTATTTCTGTCAAAGTACAGTATTTAATGTTTTATGTAAATTAGATTATACATAAGATTATATATACAATTTCTGTTTTACAGTGAAGCATGAATATCTTTTAACAGCAATGAACAATCTTTATTATAGCTTTTTATTATGCTATGCCATTGTAATTTATTTAACCAATTCCATGTTTATAAACATTTAGGTTATTTTCAACCTCTAGTACTGCAAATAATATTACAGCAAATGGCCTTATACAAGACGTATATACCTGTGTATTTGCTCTGTTTTTCTCCCAGGATAAATTACTGGAAGGAAATGCTAAGTCAAAGGGTACACTGTATACATTTTTAAATTTGATACATACTTTCAAGATTGCTCTTTATAAATTTGATACAGATTTATAGTCTCACAACAAGCATATGAGGATATCAGTATTTTTAATATTTGTCATTCTAGTAGTTGAAGAAATTATTTAAATTTGCTTCCTTTTTTCTGGTAACTAGTGAATTTAGCATGCTGATGTACGTTCAGTGGCTGTTTTTTCAATATCTTCCATGGATTGCACATTCTTTTTTTGGGTGGGTCACTTTTTCTCTGTGGTCTTGGTATTTTCCATGTTAATTTGTATGAGCTCTTTATATATTTAAGACACTAACCCTATCATTTGAAACATTGCTATACAATATTAGTTTTTAGTTGGTCAAATACATCAGACTTTAAAAAATAAGTTCTGACTTTCAAATCCGCTGAAAGAAGTCTCTCCCCACTGACTGTAAGCCCAAGGTTAAACAGTATTCACCCAAATTTTTTTTCTCAGCTTCTTATATTTATGTATACTACACTTAATAAGATAAAATCCATCTAAAATTTATTTTAGTGTAAGAAGTCTTGTTCTTGGTTTCAGCTTTCAACAGATTTAAACCAGCAATAAAAAATTTTTTGCCTATGTTTCTCATATATTACATTTGCTTTTGCAACAGTCTAGCTGATGACTTTTAAAAAATCATTAAGCCCATTGGCCCCGTGTTTAGCAACCTCTGCTCTGAGTTTGTCAGAAATTAAGTAAAGAGAAAACACCTATCATCCCATAGCAAACATCTCCAAATACTTGTATAGTTGTAAATCCAAGTACAATGGGGATTCTTTGATTTGTTTTTCTTTGCACTAGGAATAAAATAAGGCAGACCAGTATTGTTTGTGTGACCAAGATGTAATGATTTTTTTTGGCTTTTATGTAGGAGAAATATACTACTACTCAATCTCTACTGTAAGGTTGGCAGCCCTGAGAACTCCTCATTTTTTTTAACGTAGCGTGTTATGGATGCATTCCTGCTCCCAAAGGAATGAGGGGCAAACATATTTCCTCATGCAATTGTAATGATTTTTTATTATGAAAATAAAACTTTGCCCTTTGGTAGCTTTCCTTATAGCCCCTGCAGTGAGAAGGACTGGGCAAAGCTCTTTCAAAGAGAAGCTCGGGCCAAAGTTTAGGAGGCTTTGTCTAGGAAGGCCAGCAAGCTAGTGGGAGAGCAAACAGTGACAGAAGGCTGCACTCTTAAGTGCCTCTAACCACAGACCACGTGATGCTCTCCTGCTGCTGGGTAGGTGAGTGAGGCTGATTTTTCTATGTTAGCAGTCATTCAGAGTTTTGCACCTGACTTCCGGAGGGCACCATTTTTAGGAGAGTCGTAGACAAGAATCATAAGTACCCTTGAGGTATAGGATAAGTGGAATGTTGACTGCATTCCACTGGGCTCATGTATCACCTTGACATTGCTGACAAGCAGTTCCCACCGGTGCAGGATGAGAGATTATGTCTAAAGGTGGAAGGAGAATTTAATAAGGGATTCACCCAACCAGACCATTGGAGAAGGCCATCTTTCAGTCTGGCCTAATGTAATTGCAATGCACTAATTCACCCGCAGCACCCGAGTCTCTGTTCTAATCTTTTACATTTCTCTTGCAGTGGATGATAGCACTGGAGTTATAAACTGCATCTGCTGGAAAAAGTTGAATAACACCGAGTCTCCCTCAGGTAATTTCGTTTGCCATGCTCCTTTGCTGTTCAGCCACCCAGTGGATTTTACTCAAGGGAGTTCGTCAGAACAGCTGTAGGCCTGGAGTTTCACATCCACCTGCTGGTGAGGTGCACTGACCAACTCGCAGCACTGAGCTCTGAGCTGTGGCTTCTCAGCAGGCTGATAATGATACTGATACTAAAGGGGAGCTGCTTGGTTTTCTTTCTCCCATTTCCTTGGTGCTCCCTCCCTCCTAAGCCTGCAGGAATATGACTTAGTTGCTAGGAGTTTCAGCCTTTCACTTTTGCTATGCCTGTTATTACGCAAGTCAACATGTGGGAGCTTAATCGCCGCTGTCAGGTCGGAATTCCCTTGCTCCGGGCGTGTCACTCAACCACAGCAGATTTTGAAGACTTTTCATCTTACATGGTTGCCACCAGCTTCTACATGGCATTCAGATCCAGATACTTCTGAAATCCCTACATGGTCCACAGGTATACCAGCAATTCTAAGACTGATGAGAAGGCAAAGTAGGATTTCTTTAGAGTTAGCCACTGAGTAATATAAACTGAAAAAGAACTTCAAAATTATGTATTAAACACATTGACTGTAACTGAGACAACATTTAGAATTTCTTGAGTATATTTTATTTATTTACTTACTTATCTTTATTTTTTGATCCTCACCCAAGGATATGTTTTTTCATTGATTTTAGAGAGAAAGGAAGGGAGAGAGAGAGAGAGACATCAATGTGAGAGAGAAACATCACTGGGTTGCCTCCCGTATGTGCCCCAATCAGGGATTGAACCTGCAACCTAGGTATGTGCCCTGACTAGAGATCAAACCTGCAACTCTTTGGTGCAGATGACGATGCTCCAACCAACTGAGCCATCTAGCCAGGGCATGACTATACAGTATTTTAATAGGTGGGGTTTTTTGCGTTGCTTAAGTTAATAATATTAAAAATATGATGCATTGTGTGTGATTACTTTGGTTCTAGAGAAGTTACAGAAAGTGGACCGTTGTTTTTCCTCTGTTTTATGGCATACGCAGTTCAGCACCACACACAGTGGGGTTATTCAGTATATATTGCCTGCTGTCATAGCTGACATCTAGTGTCTGTCTCATGTGATACATGGTGAGAATGTAATACGTGAAGTGGATTCTTTCAACCCCCTACTTCGACTATCCTAACCAGTGGATGCTCCTTTGCTTAATTTTGTGATATATTTACATTTAGAATTTGGCTATCGATTTCACATAACTTTCACATTCCCATTTCCTAATTTGGGAAAACCTCAATCAATGGCACTGTAGAAGTTTGCTTAGGAAGATTTGTACATTAAAAAAAAAATTAAGACAAACAGCAGGCTTTATGCAGATATCTCACAGGCAAGAAATAAACTTATAAGACGATCTGCTCTGGCTGGTGTGGCTCAGTGGATTGAGTGCTGACCTGTGAACTGAAAGGTCACCGGTTTGATTCCCAGTCAGGGCACATGCTGGTTGTGGGCTGAATCCCAAGTTGGGGACATGTGAGAGGCAACTGATCAATGTATTGCTCACACATTAATGTTTCTCTCTCTCTCTCCCTCCCTTCCCCCTCTCTGAAAGTAAGTAAATTAAATCTTTAAAAAAATAATGAAAGATATAACATGAAATTCTTAAAAAAGGACCCCCCCTTTAACAAATAAATAGCCCTATAAAACAATCAGATATTTGACTTTGCATGTCTAGTGTATTAAAATCATTTGCAGATTTATGGTTGTATTGTCACAGTCTTCATTCAGAAGGTGTAGTTCAAGTATGCATACTTGTTCCTTATCAAGGTTTAGCAAACTTTCTGTACAGAGCCAGATAGTAAATGTAAATGTTTTCTGCTTTGTGGGCCACTTGGTCTGTGTCTCAACTCACCAGCACTGCCTTTGTAACATAGGAGCAGTCATAGACCACACATAAACAAACAAGCATGGCTGTGTCCCAATAAAACTTTATTTACAAAAACAGGTTGTGGGTGGAATTGACCCATGGAGCGTACATAGTTTGCCAACCCTTGTTTTGGACATTCTTTTAATCTTCAGAGTCAATTCATTTTTAAAGAAATGACATCATTAAGAATATTATATAACTCTTATACTTAGTAACTTTTTAGGTAAGATCACTCTCAATACTGACAGTAAGATTTAAAAAAATATCTCTAAGATGAGTAGAAGAATAATCTGGGTGGATAGACTTAATAGAGAAGAAAAAGTGTGGGTAAGAGGAGAAAGCCTGGATATGATTCTCATCATGTTATATATGAAGTAGTATCTTTAAATTATTTCCGACTAGCCTGTTCTCTCCTTTTAATTTATTTGCCCTCAGTTTTAAAGCTTTCCGCTGGAAAGTCACCAACGAAGACTATTTCTTTTTAAACAAAATTTTAGCCTGAGTCAAAATCATGTTTCAAAATCAGTTGAGGTATAAGAATATGGTATTAACTCTTATAAATGTCACATGGAATATACCCTTTGGACTTAGCTTATAAGGAAAGTTAAGAAAGCTTAGCCCTTAATATTAGGGTTTTAAAGAGGCTTTATCTTTCAGTGTGGAATAGACTACTTAAAATGAAATTCTCTCAGGCTCCAGCCATCTCATTATATTTGTTACATTACATGGCTTGAACACCTACTTTTGGTAGTTTCGTGTGCCCTTCAACTGAAAGCTGGGCCCCCCTCAGCCCAGCCATCAGTCCGGCTGTCTCAGCAGAGCAGCGTGAAGCGTTCCTCACCTGTGACGTCTGAGTAATGGCAGTGGGACTGCGAAACACATTCACAACTCGGCCTCAGTGGATGAGGGGTTGGGGATAGGAACACAGACGAAAGCCTTTTGAAAAGTCACACTCGGGCATTTTCCGAAGAAGCCCAGCGAGCTGAGTGACGCTAGTGCGGGTCGTGTCTGGACTCCCAGCTGTGGGTCACGGATACACAGAGTCCGCTGCGCTCCCGCAGGTGCAGTTTCCCGCGGCGCAGCAGTAGAGGTGTTAAAGGAAAAGTGATGCCTTCACACCTTACAAGGCCACAGTTATCTAAGTTGTATTCCATTAAAGAGCAGATATCTGACCGAATGAGAGATTCATTTCCTTATAGGAACCCCAGTGCATATATGACAGACCAAAAATAATGCGTAGCAGGAAATAAAGTAGCATTTAACAAATGTTGTTGGTTTAGGTAGATAACGATGTTGAAAAGGGAGTAACTGCCATCTGTGCCTTGCAGCTTTCATAAAATAACCCAAAGGAAAAAGCCGTATATTTATTCCAGTGAAGACAGGGGTGTGCGTGTTGACTCCCCCGAGTCCCCGTTAAAGCACTGACAGCCATCATCAGTGACAAGACTGAAAAATGCTCTCCAGACTTCTATGTAACGAAATGAAATAAAAGACAAAATTGCAATGGAATTGGGAAAGTGGATGTAGTACGCCTAACTTGACAAAGTTTCCCTAAAAAGTCTTTCAGAAATTAATGTAAAGTATTCCAAAGAGATAAGGGCTTAAACATAAAGAATACAGAGGGTATGTCATCTTGCAAGTATACAAAAACAGCCTCTCTGCCAACTTAAAAGCAATATAAAACACTATGAAATTATTACATATTTTCTTTTTTTAATTTTTTTTGGTAGAGAATGAAGTTTTTATTCACTCTCCAAGAAAGGAAAGGGGCACGATGTGGAGAGATATACCAGCCAATTTTCTTTTCTTTTTTTTAAATCCTCACCTATGAATATGTTTCCATTGATTTTTATTTATATTTTAAAAGATTTTATTTATTTATTTTTAGAAAGAGGGAAGTGAGGGAGAAAGAGAGGGAGAGTAACATTGCTGTTCGAGAGATTCCTCAATTGGTTGCCTCTCACATGCCCCCAACTGAGGCCCAGCCTGCAACCCAGGCATGTGCCCTGACCAGGAATCAAACCAGTGACCCCTCAGTTTGCAGGCTGGTGCTTAGTCCACTGAGCCACATCAGCCAGGGCCTGCTTCTATTGATTTTTAGACAGAGCGAGACTGGGAACCAAACCAGCAAGCTTTGGGTGCACAGAATAATATTCCTCTAACTGAGTGACACGGCCAAGGGCATATTTTCTTTTTTAAAGATTTTATTATTGCCCTGGCTGGTGTAGCTCAGTGGATTGAGCACGGGCCTGTGAAGCAAAGGGTCACTGGTTCGATTCCCAGTCAGGGCACATGCCTGGGTTGGAGGCCGGGTCCCCAGTAGGGGACATGTGAGAGGCAACCACACAATGATGTTTCTCCTCCCACTCTTTCTCCTTCCCTTCCCCTCTCTCTA
Organism: Carollia perspicillata; assembly: GCA_004027735.1. NCBI lineage: Eukaryota > Metazoa > Chordata > Mammalia > Chiroptera > Phyllostomidae > Carollia > Carollia perspicillata. The sequence goes on along the minus strand of PVKM010053381.1, from coordinate 2,893 downwards.
AAAATAAATAATAAAATATTTTATTTTATTTTACTTATTTATTTTTAGAGAGAGGGGAAGGGAGGGAGGGAGAAAGAGAAGGAGAGAAATATCAACCAGTTGTCTCTCGAACATGGCCCTACCTGGGACCAAACCTGCAACCCAGGCAGGTACACTGACCAGAAATTGAACCAGTGACCTTTCACTTTGAGGGATGACACTCAACCAACTGAGCCACATGGATCAGAGCATATTTTCTAAGATATTAAAAACCCCAATAACTGAAGCCTGTGTAGGAGCCACAAACATGCACACATGGCTGGCGACACCTTGTAAAAAGAGAATGGCTTGATTTTTTTTTTCTAGCAAATGTTGCAACAATATATAATGAACTGTGGACCTATTTGTACTTTATATCCAGTAATACCCAATGAAAAACCCTAAAGAAAACAAAGTGATTTTGTCCAAATAGCTGGCATTTATTGAATTTCTCATGGATCTAGCATTGTGCTAAGCTCATGAGGTAAGGGTCAGCATAGACCATGCACGGCGCTTCTTTGTATAAGGTGGACTCTGTTGCTTAAGTTGATAGTTTGAAGTGGTAGAGAGAGAGAGAGAGAGAAATGTTGATTGGTTAGCTTAGATGCCCAATAAAGATGAGAGGTGAGCGACTAGGGTGTTGAGCACCTAGGAAGGTGAATTGCCTTCCCCATAGACAGAATCACAAATAGGGCCCCCTTTCCCCTACTCCAGGCCCCTGTCTCCCTGCAAGGACACTTTAAACTTTTGTGGGGAGCTATTGCCCCCAAACCCAGCTGAACCCTTAGAGAATTCAGCTGAGGACCACATAGAGCCCTTTGACCGAACGGACTGGCTCTGCAGGGCTTCTAGACTGTTCCCTTCACCCTACTTTTGAATAATTACAGCTCAGTGCCTTTTATTCAGTGGAGCATTTCAAAAGGTTATGCAGATTTCCTATAGTAGAACAACTAATCTGAAGTAGAATAAATAAATGTCTTGTGCAAACTGTCTTAGAAATGTGGTGGAATTGATTATGTTATGCATTTCTCTCTCCTGGTCTGGCCCTAACAACTACAGCTGCTCCAAGTGCAAGAGAACTGAGTTTAACCTCACAGCTTAAGAAGCTGCAAGAGTCCATTGAGCAGAGAACAAAGATAGAAATTGGGGACGTCGTCCGAATTAGAGGTTACATCCGCACGTTCAGAGAAGAGCGAGAAATTCATGCTGCTTCTTATTGTAAGCACGAGATACTTCTGCCAGATTGGCGGCTATTCTGGGTGTGCGTCCAGTAAACTCATTCAGCTAAAAGTCATACCTCTAAAAAGTTCAAATAAAATGATTGACTATTTAATGGAGGAAATTATACCTTATAATGTGCTTTTTTTAAAAAAAAAGCATTTCTTAAATTTATTTTAAAGAGAGGTAAGCATAAATAAATTGGAAAAGAAAACATGATTTATTATGTGTAGCTGAAAAAGTTATTTGGACAACATAGTCCTTTCTAAAGTATTTTGAAGCTACAAGTGTGAATCCATTTAGAACAGAGTGTTCACATTCTTCAAAATGATGGAGATTTCTTGAGTACCATTGAGTTTGTTAACTCTTAAAGAAAACAGCCAATCATATACACGGCAGCCCTGCATCATCTGAACGATGATGCCCTTTGCACTGCTCCGGCTGGTTGTTGCTTGGGAATCTCTGGGAGGACTCCTGTTGCCCACTGTGGTAGTGGATGAATGAATGAGCTAATGTGCTCTCCCTAGTCCCCATCCACTCCTGGCCAGGTGTGTGATCCTTAGGGCATTGCATTCCCTTTTTGCCCGATGGCTGGGATCTATGTAGTGCATCTAGACTGTATGACTTCCCACAAGGAAGGAGACCCTCTGAAAGTCTCATTGACTGTCACCCAGCAGCAGCTCGGACATGGGAAAGAACTGAACTCTGTAATTTCTGTGGCATGTTTTTCCCCATGGCTTCTTAGGTAAAGTAGATGACCCAGTGTGCAACACTCAAATTGCAAGGATGCTCGAGCTGCCCAGTGTCTACAGGAAAGTTTATGACCAGCCTTTCCGCAGCCGAGCCCTAGAAAAAGAGGCGCTACGGTAAGTTACGGCCAATCACTGCTGAAGATGTGACCACTGCAGGAAGGCCAAGCAGGGCGAGGGAGGGAGCCCAGATGCTGGGGTGGCCCCAGGTTCAAATCCTGAACCCGTCATTCTGCTCACTGTGAGGCTGTAAGGTTGTTGGGAGGAAAATACATGTGTAATGGGGGTCCCTGAAGGAGTAGGGGGAACAGAGAGAAAATATTTGAAGAAATAATGGCTGATTTTTCCAAGTGTGGTGAAAACTATAAACTCACAGATACAAGAAGCCCAGTGAGCCCCAAGGCAGGAAATCTGAAGAGAATTGCACCAAGGTGCATCCTAATCAAATGACCTCATGACATGTCATAATGGAAAACTGCAAAACGCAATGCCAGTCATTCTCAACTAGAGCTGATTTTACTCTTTTGTGGGGTACAGCGGGGGCAGGGGAGAGAAAAACAGGAGGAGTGAGAACACGTGCGTACTTCCTGGTGCATGTGTGCATGAAAGAGCTCCGGGAGGAGGCAGAAGCAGGAACCGTGGGTGCAAAGGGGTGGGAACTGGGAGGAGGATAGAAAGGAAACCTTTCACTGGGCACACTTCAGTTTTTTGAATGTGTGTATGTTCCGTCTATTTTAAAATTGTATTTAGAACATCCCAAACTATAGACCTGTGTGAAGTAAGAAGTGAAAGTCCTCTGTGGCCCTGTCTCCCGCCTCAGAGCCAGCCCTAGGGGTTACGACCGTCCAAGGGTTGGTGTCTGCCCTTTTAGATGATTTTCTCTGCGCACACACAAGCAGCAGTATCCA
>PVKM010053380.1:0-10049 GCA_004027735.1 Carollia perspicillata | reverse complement strand
CACCTCTCTTTCTGCCTTTGACATCCTTCTGTTCTGCCCCTGCCTGGAAAAGCCCTGAGCATCCTGCAAACAGTTCTGTTTTCCGCCTGTGCCTTCTCCTGTTCTCAGTGGTCAGAAAATTCCACCCACTCTGGTTGTTCACCGTGACATAACGGATCCTAGCCAGTGTTTGCTCCTGGCTTCTTATCCTGAAGACCCACCACAGCGCTCGGCCTCGGCCTTTGCACATTCCTCCCTGCTTTTCCACCACTTGAACCCAGCGGAGAACAGGGGAAAGCCCTCTGTTCTGTCATGTCATTTTCAGTGCAGCTTTTGTTGCCCTAAAGGTAGACATGTCTAGTCAAGAAAAGAATTCCCAGGTGATCTTTTTCATGCTCAGAGTAGCCAAAGAGAGCTGTACACACCTGGTTGGCTGGACTGATGTGCCAACCAGGAAGCTGGGGACTTCCCCAGCTGAGAGCAGCAGCCCGTTAGATGAAGGAGGTGTAATTTCTGTGTGTGAATGACTCGTGGCCTCAGATGAATGGTGCTGGGCTCTCTTCAGTCATCAAACACTTCCTAAAGGCCCACTGGGCGCCAGGCACTGCGTGAGGTAGGAGACTTAAAAAGCCTCCTTTTAATGGGCACCTACCTTGTATCAGGCACTTTACATCGATCGTTTCTAACCCTTCCAGTAACACTCAAAGGGAGTTCATGTCCCCCCTTGACAAAGGAGAAAACTGAAGTTAAGTGATTTTCTCAAGATCGTACACTCACTAAAATAAAGAGCAAAATTCACACTCAATTCTATCTCTCCCCCAAACTTCCCATTCTTCCCAAACAGCACGTGGTAACACTGCTCACTCATTCACCAATGAATTCACTCCCTCGGAAAGCATTCCTGAGAGCATGCTGCAAGTCTGGGTTTCTGCTAAGTTCTGCTACGTTCAGTGTGAGCGGATCCTTCACCACAAACTAGACGGTCACTTTGGAGGAGCTCAATGAGAAGCTCTTCGGGGCTTACGAAAGCTGTCATTCATGTGTGACATCAGAGAGAGTGGTTAGGCTCCTTTTAATTAACAACAAAGATAATCGTAAAAGGTTCAGTCTGGTAATCTTTCAAAAGAAGTGATTGCCAAGCTCACGAAACTCCCGAAGATGAGGTTTCTCCATATGTCTCGCAGGTGCTGAAAGTTGGGAGGAACTGGGAACACCTGAAAGGTGATAGGGCTCTTCCCGTGGAAGGCATCTGTAGAGACCGGGGGCCACAGGTTCTAACCGCGCTCGTTTTATTTTAAATTAAAACCACTCTGATACAGGACTATAGAAGTACACCCTCCAACCAGGAAAAATATGAAAGCATAAAAAAAATGCACGTGGAAGACTTTGATACAAGTGGGTTGAGGAACTTCTTAGACAAGAGTAAATAAATATTTAAGTAGTCGATGCCCCAAGCAGTGAGCTATGGAAGAGTTATGTCTATTCTTAAAAACCTTCATTTATATTCTTTACAGCCTCTAGAAGTCTGATCTCTACAGGAATGGGATGAAATGAAATGGAATGGAAAAGGATAAATACCAGAGCTGGAAGGCTTCCTAGACATCACTCAAGCACACCGTCCATTTGGTACCTAAAGAAACCGAGACACGGTGTGACTGGCAGCTGCGTCTGTGGCTGCTGAAGGTTCCGAAGGAAAGTGAAAGGCTGATTTGATTCCACTCGTGCTAAACAGACATCTGAGGCCATAAGGAAACGGAGACACACACCCAGGTAGGCACCGCACTCATGACATACTGAGAGACTCAGATTACCCAGGTCATTTATTTTTGGAAAGACCTCTTCGAGATGCCAGCAGGGTCTAGTGTAATGGGCTGGAAGGAGTTTATACGAACAAGAGGATGTATCATCTTTTGGCAAACAGAAAAACTATTTCCCTCATGGCATGCTTGTGAATTACTCAGAGTTGCTGAGAAGGTTCCCGTTCCATTTCCCAATGACCTTTTTCTTTTCTTTCTACGGAATTTGTTGATGACATTGGTTCATAAAACCATACAGGTTGCAAGCGTACGACTCAAAAACACATCATCTCTACACTGCATTGCGTGCCCGTTGCCCCAGGCAAAGTCTCCTTTTGTCTCCATATCCCTCACCCTTGCCTACTTTTTCTGGATTCTGAATCTACAGTGAGTTTTAAAAGGTTCTTTATTGGGACCCAATGCTGCCATTGGAAGGACTTGCTGGGCCAAGAGTGTTTGCTTAAAAGGCAGAGCAGGGAGAGAGGAGACACACGGGATGCAGTGACTTGGAGAAATGCCAACCTGGAGAGGTCTTACACATTTATTGAGAAAGCACGAGGTCCCTTACATCCATCCTTAACCATTCTTACACCAGGTGAGGTGAGTATTGCTCCCTCCATTGCATGCATGGGAACACCGAGGCTCAGAGAGGTTATCGAACTCCAACAAGGTCACAGAACTAACAAGGACTGAAGCTGAGATTCATGTTCAGGTCTTGCACCTGCACCTGCAGAGATCCCTCTGCTATACGCCTTCCCTTCAGATGCCACTCAAAAGCATCCGGAGACTGGGTGCTAACAAGGCTCGTGGGAGTAGATTTCTGTTGCTGGGAAATACTTCCCAAATAAACTGGAAGTCGGCCTCTTCAACCAACTCCCCCTGGTTCTAGTTTTCCTTTAGGGAACAATTAATTCGGGAGAAATTCTAAATCTCTTCTGTAGGTAAAGCGAAAATGTATAGAGATGCCACCAGTACACAATACCAGCCACCCTGCTGTCTTACAAGCGGCAGACCAGGGAGCAAAGAACAAAGTGGGGAGGGGCTCCAGAGTCTGAAGGTCTTAGTGAACCTCTGTTGTCACTTTACCCCTAAACTACTGAGAATATTGGGCAAATCACTTAATCTGCCTCAGTCTCTATTTTTTCTTCTGTAAAATGCAGTTAATTTTCCTCACCTGCTTCACAAGTTTTAGGTGTTCACCAAGTATAAGCAGGTATACAAAACTGCTACATAAATATAAGCTGTTTTTATTGCTTTGTATGCTGTCAGTGGGTTTAAGAGAATGATCTCCTTCATTCTCCAAGGCAAGGAATGAAATACCTTCTTAAAAAGTCTGTGGCCATAACTTTTGGTAGATGGTCCAGTATCTGGAGGAGATGCATTTAATTCATAGGAACCCTGATTAGCTAATCTAGACTGATAGATATTTCAGGAGAGTGAAATCATTAAGTTTGGCATGAGGGCCATGTCTCTTAAAACGCTGGGTTGTTTATTGCTTATCTATTCTTAAAAAGATGATGTAGAGGACGATGGGGAAGAGCATGTGCAGCAAGGGGCAAGCAAGTTCGTTTCATGGCTGAGCTCCGTCAGTGATTCTGAGACCGGGTCTCGAGGGGGCACACACACGCTGGGACTGCTTTTGATGAATGCGACTTGGGGCACCACCCCTGCTCATGGTGGGGCTGTGTCACCAAGCCAGAGCTGTCCTCTGAGGTCACGTGTGAACACATGAATCTCCCCAGAGTCAAGAGATCCCTGAATTCTGTCCAAGTCATGCTGATGAGGAGGCCAGACGCGGCAGGTCCCTGTGCCACTGGCGGTGGAGCCCCCGATGCCGAGCACACATGGCATGATTTGACGCCCTCACCTCCGTTTAATGCTTCCTCCGTTATCTAGTGATTTCGGAGGGCCATTGCTGTCCCTAGGGGGATTGCAGGAGACAAGCTCTGCCTCTTATCTGAGAGCCAGAAACGTTATCTGAACAGCTGCCGCCTGCAGAATGGCTGGTGTCAAACCAAATGCACTGGTTGGAGTGCATCTTTTAGGGGAAACAAACACGTGTACATACACACCCTCGTACACACCACATCCACATCCACATCCACACACACTCCTGAAATGAATTAGGTGCAAGGCTGCTGAAGCCCACAGCACCAGCCCTGCCACACTAACCTGATACACTATGGACCTGTGCCCCGTCTCCACCTGATCTCATGTCTAACTTCCTGTCTAAATCAGGAGCTGCCCTCACTCCAGTGGACAGGGAGTCAGCCGCAGTTGGAAGGGAGGGCCGTGAGCCAATGAGCGCTCACTTGGAAGCACTGGCAGCTGCCTTTGAATTCAGAAGCGTCCTTTCTTCCCCAGGCAAAGGGGCTTTATCCCAGGCTCCCCCAAGGACGAAGAGGCAGGTTAAAAAAATACGATGACACAAAGGTTGCTTGTCACAAAGCAGAGGGAAGAGAATAGCTTCCCATTGTCCTCCAGGCTCTGGCCTCAGATGACAGCTGAGCACAAGTGGAATCAAATCAGCCTTTAACTCTTCGTCTGGGTGCCCAGCAGCCACAGATACAGCTTCCACTCCAGCTGTCAGTCGGGCCGAGTGCTCAGTGAACTCCCATGATTAGCGCCTTCCTCAATTGAGAGTGTTAATGGAGAATCACAGCTAACTCCTCCACGTAGCCGGAGCCACACACCCATTAATTTCCACGGAGCCAAATGTAAACAGAAAATGAATGTTCCTGTACACTCTCCAAATTTTCCTTTCCCTGCTACAGTGGTGGGGGGGAGGAGGGATATCTTCCTCTATTATGATCTGTTCCCATGTTCGAAATGATACGTATGTTTGCCATCTGACCAACTGGTTCACAAAGGGAGACAATGAAAGCCCCTGCACCCCCACCCCATTTGTCAGTATTTAAGGCTTAATGAACTCTTGGCGCGTTCTCTCCTCCCAGAGCTTCATGTCTGTTATTATTTTTTAATGGTGATCTGTCCGATGCTCCAACATGCCAAGAAACCCTGCTCGTAATCAGAAAACTATACATTTATTTACTAGTTGGGGAATCTACAGAGGGGTTTGCTGGAAAGCACTCCATCACTAAGAACTACCACACCCAGCTGTGCTCTTTGTATTTAAATGCTGGGCATTGTCCAGTGAGAGGGACGCTGGGTCCAGCCTGTCCAGCCTTCTCCTGCTTCCATATCAAAGATAATCTCCCTCAGCTGTGTGTGAATCTGGACGGAGAGGAGGGTGCTTAGAGCACTCAGCCTTTGGGTGCAAAAGATTCTCTACAAATGCACATTCAGAGTAAACAAAACCCATCAGGCCCCTAAGAGTCCGAGGCCTGATTGCACTAAACACATCACGATGGAATCTACAATTGGCAAAGTAATTGGTGTTATTACAGCTGATGGGGGATTTCTGATGCTGCCCAAGCTCTCCTTTGAAATAATACTCAGCCATTTAATTTGTCCAGCTCCCATGTAGCTGATTGCTCTTTTCTGCTGGAGTTTATCAAGAATAAAACACGCCGTCTCTCCAGACGCCTGCAGGCTGAGATTTCACAGGCGTTTCTTTTTTCAACATCCCCCCCACTTCTCTTAGGATCCCGTGCCTCAGTCGCCTTTTGCGGGGTGCCAATAATGCAGTAGGCTGGAGGCAGGTGAACCAAACTGTGATCTAATTCAAAGCTGTGTATCTCTAGTCCCAATTCCAGAGGTACCTGAATACTCCTACTGTAAAAACCATAAAATAACGGCGAAAGACACAGAAACCTACGAAGATTTGGTTGCCCTGAAAAAGGCTCACAAAACTTGTTAGCTCCAAAAAAAATTAGACAAGTAATAAAGACATTTTCATTATAACCACAAGATCAGAAAGCACAAGGGAAATAGAGTTTGCATATGTGCATTTTTGTTTGGGACATCCATTTTCACCCCGGTACACAGACATCCCTAGAAAGGACTTTACAAATAGTTATTTTTTTGCTGGAAGCACACCAATTTTTTTAAAATCGATGCTCATCCCCCCATCCCCATCCCTCACTTTGGCATTTCCGTTCCAACCCAGAAGAAGGGCAAGAAACCCAAGTTTTGCCAGCTGTTGTTTTCTCATGGTAGAATCAAGTCTGGCTTTGGGGCACAGACTTCTCATTCCCATAACTTGCCCTGTCCGTATGTGGGGATGGACTGCTTACTGGAGACGAGAGTCCTGTGGCCACGAAGACTCCTATCCTCAGGTACCATCTCAGTCTTGTGGTCCACAAAGCCCAGAACCCACTTACTACTGAATCACCTCTTGTCTCACTTTTTCATACAGAGACAATGGAATGTATGGCCGTGGAAGTCATATACAAGCCCCTGAAGTCTCCACGCCCTCCCACAGTCTCCTGAACAGCACCCATGGAGAGGCCCTTTGGTACAGCTCCTCACTGATTTTCTGGGCAGTAGATCGCTGTGCCTGTGATTCTTCTACAGCTGCAGCCCAGGTGCATGTCCGGCATTAGGCTGAGATTGGTGGACCCAAGGCAGTTGTTCAGATGAGGTGATACTCTGGTGGATGAAAGGTTCTTGGTACATGTGTTTAAAATCATTTTTAATACTTTCGAGCTAGTCCTCCTCCATGGGAAAGAGACAGAATGTTAATTCAGGAAGGGCCATAGATGGTGAGAAAAGGAAGCAACCCATGAGGGCAGTCGTGGGTGTTCTCATCTCCCCAGCAAGCAGTCCCTATCCATCCCTTAGCCACGCCCACCCATCTCCGTCCTGCTGCAGCCTCTTCGGGGGTCCTTCTCACAGTGCAGGCCTGTCTGCCACTGCTCACTTAGACTGGCAAGTGTCAAAAAGGAACCGGTGGAAAGATCCGGTGAGATCTAGATTCCTGTTTGTCAGTTATTTATTTTTCCCTTTGATAATCTCAAATTCTAGTCCGAGTGTCTAGGGGAGCTGCAATTTCTGCTCTAACCCTGACTTCAGTGGTTCAGGTTGACTTTCAATTATGTAACTTTTCAGAATAAGAAGAATTACAGTGTGTATTTATGAAGTGCTTACAGATGTCAGACACTGCTCGTGGGCTCTGTAGTGAATCCTCCTCAAAACCCTATCAGGTATGTATCCCGTCACTAATGAGCAGCAAGGTGAACAGCTTATGAACGTCTCACGGTTCAGGGCAGACCTGTGATTCGGACCTGTCAGTTTGAGCCCAGAATCACTGCTCTTAACTCCTAAATGATAAAGTAATGGTGCTAGTTGTTGGACACAGCAGGGTGGGAGGAATTTGTGTTATGTTACTAAATGCGCATCAGTTTTTACCATATATAGGGATGAAGATTACAATGACATCACAAAGCTTTCTCGTCTCATGTGTCATTGGCTTGGGACACCTGCTGGAACCACGGTTCTACCAGGGGCTCTGACACACGTGTTGAGGAAAGTGGGAGACACAGAAGGAAGATCACGTGCAGAGCTGGAAAGGGAGGAAGGGAATGGTCATTATCAGGGAAATACCGGAAAGCCGTGGCGGAGGCTGTTTGCAGACGTGATAACAGCCTCCCAACACAAGCAAGCAGATGGCTGGAAGGCGCCGTTGAGAGCTGCAAGCTGTTCCACTACGAGGGGCCCCTCTCTCTGAGGGTCTCTTGACACCTCTCAATCGATCCCTTTTGTTTGGTACAAGATGCTTGGAAAGGGGTTGGGTAGATGGGTGGGGGGACACGAGGGCTGAAATGTGAGCTGGGCAGTACAGTAGGAAAGAACCTAAGAGGCGAACTTGCTTATTTGTTGGAGAGGTGGGCCTCATTTCTCAGGAAGTAGGTTTGAAACTACCTTGCTAAAGCAATGATGAAGAAGACTCTTTCGAGTCCTAAAGGTGGTCCGTGAATTTGCATTTTCTGTAGATGAGTCATTCGTGGACTTAAACACGTATAGAAAAAGTTATGCATCATATTACAATGTAGACACAAGGAAATCTGACTCTATAACTCAACCTGCTAATACACACAGATACCTGACATTTATCACGAAACATCAATGGCAGAGTTACAATTAAATGAGCAGAAATACAGGATGATTTTTAAGAAGCTCAGATTGAGACTTCTTTACCAGAAAGACTGTAGGGAAAAACAAGAATAGAAAAGTAGAAACCTGGAGACAATGGACGAAGTCACAGAGTAATTAAATGTTTTGAGTCTCAGGGGAATCACAGGAATCATTGAACTCTGCACCCTTGTTGCTGAGTTTTTTGTTTTTTGTTTTGTTGGTCTGTTTGTTTTAGATGAGAAAACTACAGTTGAAAGAGAAGAGGGTGATATTCCAAGTGAATCTCAAGTGGTTGGCTTCACTTCTATTCTGAAAAGTGGAGCTCAAATCAGATTTTAGAAGGCTAAATCAGTTTTGAATACACTAGTAGAGACAACTTCTGTTGATTCCTTTGACAAAGTGGAAAACCCTTTCTTTCTGCATATGAATAACCCTGCCCCGGCACCCACCTCCCACCTATCAATTTCTCTGTCATGAATGTCTACACATTAGTTTGTTTTAAGTTGGGTCCACCTGCACACAGCTCTCAGATGGTCAGAACATCTTGGGAGAAACAAAATACTCACTAAATTCTAAAGAGATTTAGTATCCCAAGAGAACTTATTAAAACTTCAGAATATTCCACTGAAAGGCCAGACACTCTGGAAACACCTGGAGAACTTCTCTCTCCAGGAGCAAAAACCAGTGCTGTCCCTGTCCCCCGCCCCCAAATCCTCTAAAACCACCGTCAAAGCCGGCCGTGCAAAGAACATACACCTGTAGTCTGAAGCTGCAGATTTTGTGTAAGAAGAGTCAGTGGGGTCAGTTTGGATTTTCGTGCTGGGTATGTGTGGGCTTGTGAGCCAATTATTTTATTAAAACTGATCTTTTATTGTCACAGACATCCATGTTTGGGAAAAAGAATAATTAAGTGCGTTGCATTAGGAATTATAAAAAAAGATCCGTATTTCGTGTAGGTTTCCTACAAGTAGCCAGAAAGACATCTTTACAGGCGGAGTCATTTTTTTTTGGCAGGGGGAACATTATTCATAACACAAATATATTCACGTGAGCTCACAGAAGAAGGCAAAGGAAAACAAGAGTCCAGATCCTACCCTTTTAATAAACTAGGGAACTGTACAATTAGAACAGAGCTTCTTAAATGAGTTTTGCTGAATGACCAGATGTTTTTTCTCCACTTTACTTTGGTAAAGTACTGTAAAGGTAAGTCAGTAGGAAAATGATCACATGATTGGATATCACGGACACAGCAAGTCGCTATAAACATTTCTAAACACTCTCTGTCTGTTTCCAGATATATCTCATTGTGAACCAGTAACCCACACTTGACAGGCTGGCATTGGTCTGCAGTCTGTGCTCTGAACGGTGTCGAATCAGAGAGCAAAGACACAGGGCAGCTGACAGAAGGCAAATCGAAGTGAGGCCTTGAGAAAAGGCATGGATTTACTAAACAGGAATTTGAGCGTGGGAGACCCGTGGGGATCAACCTTGATCCTTAAGACAAGGGCATTAGGTGCACTAGCCAGTGAGATGCATTCTGTAGTGGGGTGGTGTCAGAAAGCTGGATCTTTTTCTGATAGCTTCTAGAGGCCAGAAAGAATACCTAGGTGTCAAGCACAGGAGGCCAGGAACCCAACACCATCACTAGCTGGTTTAAAATATTGGGCAAATCTCAGTGGCTGAGTGGAAATAGCAGGAGATGAGCACAGCTGTAGGCTTCACGGAATCCATGCTTGGCCGTGCTCCCTGAGCTTGGACCATGGTTTCCTCCTCCGTGAAAGGGCAGGAGTAAGAAGTCTGATAAGCGGGTGAGTGTGGGGTTCAGATGCCAGGGTCAAGTGAAGCACACGACATATTCCTGACACAGGGCAGACATTATTTAAATGTGGGGCCCTGTCCCTTCTTTCCTTTGACACTTCCTCTGCACTGTTGTTTGCTTGTTTGTTTATTTTAGAAAATGATGAAGTTGATTTAGATCCTGGGGAGCTTCTGAAAACATACTATCAGGGCTCCACCCAATTCAAGGGGGTTAGGCCTGGACTCCTGTAATTTTTACAAGGTCCCCCCTTATTTCCCATCTGTAGTCAAGGTTGAGAACCACTGCCCTGGGTGCTCTCTCTCTTCTTCCAGCTTTGAAAGGGAGAGAGGAGGTCACCAAGCACCGGGAGCAGCATTTCCTTGCTCACTGGCTTGTTTGGGGATGACGGTTCTCCCCCAAATGGCAAAGTGGGCAGTCTG
>PVKM010053379.1:0-10041 GCA_004027735.1 Carollia perspicillata | reverse complement strand
AAAAAAAAAGAATCAGCACTCATGGAAGTTGCATCACTTATAGAAGTTATAAAAGATAAAAATATCTTTTCCAAATCATTTCACATTTTCTCTACTTCATTAAAATGCACATCTTAAATTATGTCCATTTTGGGGCTTTTAAATTTTGGTCGTAAAACTTGCCAATAAACTGAAAGTAAAATGTTCCTTTAAATGGGCTCTCTCAAATCATTTAAATCTTTAATTGTACTAGTATGGTGAGTTTGGGCCCAACAGTTACAAAACATGTAATTTGACTGATGGCTCTCTGCTTATAAAAGTTATGATTCAGCTTTACACATTTCGAGGCTACCCAAATCCCTCTCTTTGATAGTAGTACTGTTTTAATACAGTGGGTCATGAGCAACGATGATTACTCAGTCTGTGAACCTTAAAGTAAGTGGTGAAGATTAAGGTAACACATTTTCTCAGGTAGGGAAAAGACAGAAAATGAGGTTACAATTATATCTGTAGAGATAGTCTAAATAGAGATAGAGACTATAGAGATAGTCTTTATTATAGTCTAAATATCATTTTAACTGGTCATTCAAGAACAACCAATATCAAAAGACAAATACCATATGATCTCGCCTATAAGTGGAACCTAATAAACAAAACAGACAAACAAGCGAAATACAACCAGAGGCATGGAAATGAGGAGCAGATTGACAGCGACCAGAGGGGAGGAGGGAGAGGGATAAGAGGAAAAGAAGGGGAAGGGACTAGTCAAGAAACATGTATAAAAAAAAAAAAACATGGTAATGGACAACAGGATGGGAACTGACTGTGGGAGCAGGGGTGGGTGGGGTGGGGGAGAGCAATGAAAGAAAATTGGGACAATTGTCATTCAACAATTAAAAAAAAAACCTGCCAGGAAAAATCTTCTACACTTTCTAAAAAAGACTGTATTTATTTATTTATTTTCAGTAAGTGGGGAAGGGAGGGCAAAAGAGAGGGAGAGAAATATCAATGTGTGGTTGCCTCTCACGTGGCCCCTACTGGGGACCCGGCCCACAACCCAGGCATGTGCCCTGACTGGGAATCGAACTGGTGACCCTCTGGTTCACAGGCCAGCACTCAATCCACTGAGCCACACCAGCCAGGGTGAATCTTTTATATTTTGAAAAGCTTGTTGCAATCTCTGATGGCCTGACCATACAGAAAGTGTTCTTAAATGTAATAAGGCTTTCAATGTGTAAACAGCCTCACTGGTCTCTACCGGCTCTGTATTTCAAACTATAAAAGAACTGGACTTCAAAGCAAAGAAGAGAATGTACTTACTTGGCATCTAAGTAGATCATGTGACTACCACAGCTACCCACAATAGAAAGCCAATCAACATAAATGTATCATATCTAAAGGCAAAGCAATGTACACAAGGCCCTAGAGCTATGTCATTGAATCTGCTGCCATAGGAAAACGAAGTCTTGACAGACTCATAGCATCTTGTATTGACCCATAGCCATCCAGGCCCATGTAATGCCCTCAGGAGAGAACCTTTGTCTACCAAGGAAGAAAATCAAATTTTGGAGATTAGAACCCATGCACACAAACTCTTTATAGAAATCCAAAGCCCCCATGGAATTCTCTTCACATACTGTTGGATCCTGTACAGATGGACTCTGCTACGTGCGTGGTGAACATAGCCATTAAATATTACTCACTCTCAGGATTTTAATAGAAGGATCACATCTATATAAACATGGCTTTTTTCTCAACCCACTAAAGATTCTTGAACCCACCCACTAGTAACTATTCTGAAATAGTCAAACTCCATCCACCCACAATCAGCAGAGGAGTACAAAGTGAAGTAAGCACGGGTGGCAATAAAAACCCTAGAAAAAGTGGTTTTGCTAAAATAGTTAGAAGAAAACTTACACTGTTTAGATCTATGGTAACATCCGGGCAATAATGTGAAGTTTGCTGTTCTTCTCTTTTCCCCTCCTTCTTCCATTTCTCCCCCATTTTCTGGTGGTAAACAAATTTGTGAACTTTAGCAGAAACAGGAGAGTATCTGGACACACCAAACTTCGAGAACAGAGATGAAGTGGTACGGAGAACACCCAAGGAAATGAAAGAATAGGAAAGCATGGCAATAGAGGTATTCACAAATTGCCTGTTTAGTGAATTCCAGAGGCAACACTCTTAAAATATTTTTAGTGAAAGAAAAAATATATAAGTTTATCATTCACCCATGATTTAATGTAAGCCTCTGAACCTATAGTCAGAGATCCACAGAATAAACTATGGGCGCATTCTGTCATCTAGTTTAATTACTGAAGGCTTGGCAGGCAGTAAAACATTTGTAAGTTCTCTGGAAAAGACTTAAGCTATATGAATGAAATCTAGAAGAATGAATGTATTTTATTAGAATAGGCAACTGATGATTGGGAAAGAGACAAAATGAGAACATCCATTCAATAGTCAGAAATGATACTTTTTGTTTTGACTTACAAAAGGCTTCCAGTTATAACTATTTTCCAGTGTTTTTACAAATAAAGATAGAAAAACAAAGTATTTCTTTTCTATTGAATACCACACACTAAAACCTTTATTTGTGATTCACATAAGAATACCTCATTACAATTATTTTTTCTATTTATAAAATGTGGGAAAGAACCAAACATTTTAAATATGTTGAACAATCCAAAGTGCCATTGGAATCTATTAAAAAATAGGTTATTCACTAAAATGCATTGTGGGAATATCATTTTCGTCAACTCTTTAGCTCTTGGGAAGATCTCAATAATCTTATAAATTATCTTAATGCAATATTTGAAAATGTTGTATGTTAGAGAATATTTAATTGCCAATAACTTTTTTAATTATATGAAGTTCAGTTGGTATAAAGTAAAAAGAACAGTGTCCATTTATTTTACTGACATATGTAAGCCATTAACTACTTCTGAATACTTGTGTACCATTCTCTTTACTGGATGAACCTAATAAAGTAAGATATGCTTGCCTACACCTAGAGTAGATATTCTCTTTCCATGGTGCCACTTCATGAAACTTTCATAGGAGAGGAAAGGTTCATGGGGTAATAGTTTTGAGCTTTGGTGTAAACCACGTGACTTAACTACTGTGAGACACTTAATAGCCACCATTTATTGATCCCCTGATATGTGTGAAGCGTGGTGATAACACTCCTTAACTACACAATCATACTTAAATCTTCACAACAGTATCATTAGATATTAATGATTATTATGTCTATTTTATGACAATATTTATTCATTTAACAATTTTTTAACTAAATTTACATTGTTCTTAATGAACTACACAGACAAAGATCCCTGCCCTTGTCCTGGCTGGTGTGGCTTAGTTGGTTGGGCAATGTTCTGCAAACTAAAAGGCCGCTGGTTCGATTCCTGGTCAAGGCACTTGCCTGAGTTATGTGCCAAGTCCCCAGTAGTGGGTGTGCAAGAGGCAACTGATCGATGTCTCTCTTCTCCCTCCCTTATTCTCTAAAAATAATTTTTAAAAAAGATCCCTGCCCTTGTAGAGGTAAAACTCTACTGATAACCAATATGCAAAATAAAAATGTGATTTATGAGAAATGTTACAAGGTAAGTGTCTAAAAATATTAAAAAGTGGACAAGGAGATCAGAAGTGTAGAGGTGGGTGTGCTGCGATTTAAGAGGATGTGCTCAGGGTAACTGACGCATACATGCTAAAGTGACACATAAAAGCTAAGAAATGATGGAGGTGAGAAAGTCGGTCTTGAGACGTCTGGGAAATAATGCTCCACATTAAGAGAATAATCCAGTGCATAAGTCCAAAAGCAATGGCTTACTTGTCACATTCAAAGAACACGAAGTTTAGGATGGAGAGAAATAAACCGAGAGAAAGCTGGGTAAAGAAGGGAAATGAAGTCAAAGAAGGAATGCAGGTCGATGTCTCTAGGCCATTATAAGTACAGTATTTTGCTTTTACTCTAAGTAAAGCAAGCAACTTTTGCAGGGCTTTAAGCAATAGAGTAACACGTGCGCTTTCCATTTTCAAAGGACAGTTGTAGTTGCTGTGTGGAGAGCAGACAGTTAGAGGGTAATGGCAGAGGCAGGGAGTCAGTTTGGAGGTCACTGCTGCACTTGAGGAAAGAGGCAATGGAGTGTCAACAAAAGTATTGGTAGTAGAGGTGGTGAGAAGTGGTTAGATTCTGGGTATGTGTGAAGACAGTACCAACAGAGCTTGATGATATATTGGATGTGATGTGTGTGTGAGAGAGAGTAGCATGGTAGACGATTCCAAGATTTTTGGCCTGAACAAATGGAGGGATAAAGCTGACATCCACCAAGATAGGAAAACCATGACTACAGTAGATTTGGGTGGGGAAAGAGAAGTTCAGTTTTGCACAAGTTAAGTGACAAATGTCAAGTAGATGGTGATGGCAAATAAGCAGTTAGACATAGGTGTTTGGAGTTCAGGAGAGAGAATGAGGTGGGGGTACAATTTTAGGAGATGGTGACAGAGGCAGAATGTATAGCTTTGGGAGTGGATGAAACCACGAACGGGTGAGTGTAGACTGAGGAGACGACCCAGAGCTGAACCACAGGGCATTCCAACATGAGGAAGAGAGAAGGGAAGAGACCAGCAAAGGAGACTGAAAAGGAGAAAATGATGAAATAAAAGTTAACCCCTGGCTGGTGTGGCTCAGTGGATTGAGTGCTAGACTGCAAATCAAAAGGTTACCCACTTGATTCCAGGTCTGAGCACACGCCTGGGTTGCAAGCCAGGTCCCGGATTGGGCGTATATGAGAGGCAGCCGATTGATATTTCTCTTACACATCAATGTTTCTCTCCCTTTCTCCCTCCCTTGCCTTCTCTCTAAAAATAATAAACAAAATCTTAAAAAAGAAATAGAAGTTAAACTAAGAGATTATGTTACCCAAAAATCAAGTGAACAAAAATACACCAAGGAGAAGCACTGACCCATTGAACAGATGCTGCTCACACATTAGTGAAATTAGTATGGAAAATTGACCACTGGGTACAGTGAGAAAATTAAAGAATGTCCTTAACTGCTATATTTTAACAACACACATGTTAAAGTATTAAAGTAGTAAGGATTACCATTTACTGTACAGCTATTTGTCAAGCACTGCATTATATGCTTTACAAGTGTTACTTTTACTTTCCTCACAACCCTAAAGCAGCAATTTTCAACCTTTTGTATCTCATGTTACACATAAATTAATTACTAAAATTTTGTGGCATACCAAAAAATACCTATTTTGCTGATCTGACAAAAACAGATATACTTTTGATTCATTCCCACCAGACAGCCATTGCTGGGGTGGCTGCTGTCTTTTTTTCTTCATTTCTTTTTTTAAAGATTTTATTTATTTAATTTTAGAGAGAAAGGAGGGACAAAAACATCAATGTGTGGTTGCCTCTTGTGCATCCCCCACCAGGGACCTGGCCCGCAACCCAGGCATGTGCCCTGACCAGGAATCGAACCAGTGACCCTTTGGTTCACAGGCCAGCACTCTATCAACTGAGCTACACCAGCCAGGGTACCTGTTGTCATTTTTTTTAATAATCTAAGGGAAAATAATTCAGTGTTCCTGACTAAATCGTCAGGTATTCCATGTTTTAAAACTCCTTGTGGCACACTAGTCGAAAATGGCTGTCCTAAAGGTAGGCATTTTTTTTTTCTTTAGAGATTTGGAAACCTAAACTCTGAAACACTAAGTGACCTGTCAAAGGTTCCATAGCTAATACATGTTAAAGCCAAAATTGGAACTCAGACTTACCTTGATTCTAACGACAATTCTAATATGCCGTGATAGCTTCTGCAATTAGGAGAAGATATATTAATACTAGGAAGGAGAGGAAAATTGAAAATTCACTGTTTTTATTAAAGCTTCTTCATATTGGATACTTATGTGTACGGGGAAATATGAAGCTAAAATATGAGTTTTGTCACATCGTAATTCATTAAAATACAGTAACTGCCTAAAATAGGCTCCAGTCTATTTCTACTTCACTCACCTTAAAAATCTGTGTCAGGTCAATGGTCCTAAAACATCGTTTTTGTTTTCTGCATTATTTTTGTTAAAGATTTTATTAACTTATCTTTAGAGAGAGAGGAAGGGAGAGAAAAAGAGAGGAAGAGAAACATCAACCAGTTGCCTCTCACGCATGTCCCCAAATGGAGATCTGGATGGCAACCCAGGCATGTGTCCTGACTGGGAATCGAACCAGTAACCTTTAGGTTTGCGGGATGACACCCAACCAACTGAGCGACACCAGTTAGGGCTATTTTCTGCATTGTGGATATAACTAAAACCTTTGCCTATAAGTTCTAAGTCCTCAGCTTGGTACTCCAGGTATTGCATCGACTGACCTGGCAGTTGAAAGCTTGTGATGGGCCAATATTCTGACCTGACCAAGACAACAGATACCACCTTTACTGTATAAATATCATTGCTTCATGAACAAAACCTTTACAATGCAAAGGCCTATACATATAGTACCAGCCTGGGCTAATTTTGTTGTTTTGTTAAACTCTACTTTCTGCTATTACCATGCTGAGACCAGGACACCTTGGGAAGTCCTCCCTTCCTCCCTCCTCCCTTTCCATTCTTTAATAATTATTGACTCATACTACAAGCCAGGCACTCCCCTAGGCACCAAAGAGACATGGTGAACCTGACAGATGGGGTTCTGTCCTCTCAGCCTTACATTCAAGTGGGGGATACACAGAGAAGTAACTTTTTTTTAAAGATTTTATTTATTTATTTTTAGAGAGGGGAAAATAAGGAGAAAGAGAGGGAGAGAAACATCAATGTGTGGTTGCCTCTCGTGCGCTCCACACCAGGGGCCAGCCCACAACCCAGGCATGTATGTGCCCTAGACTGGGAATCGAACCAGCGACCTTTTGGTTTACAGGCCAGCACTCAAACCACTGAGCCACATCAGCCAAGGCCATATGTGTTCTTTTTTGTAACCATAGCCATAGGAACATTAATATTAACAATCAAATGGATAAGATTGAGCTAGAAGGAGTTCTGAAACTAATAAAGGATGAGTTTAGATCTACTAGGATTTGAATCTTCAATTCCAGGCAACTGAGAGAGTCCAAAGACGATGCTTAGAACAGTAACCCACACCTTCTCTGATTAAGACTCATTTTAATCTTGGAAACAGGAAATACTAATTTTGTTTTGCTTACAAATATAGATGGGGTTTAAGCAGCTTCTGATGCAGTCTGTTCCAATAGGTATCACTCACCTCCCATACCACCTACATAGCCCTTGGGTAGGAAATTTAAAGTAACATGACTTATTTTAAAATACATAACACTTTGTGGCAAAGCTAAACTCAACTGACTCAATATAGGAGGATGAAAGAAAAGTGTACTGTGCACAAAAAGCATGATGCAAATAGAACAACTTACGATCCTGGGGCCTTGAAATCATATTGAGGGAAAAATACATAATAAATACATCATATTTTTCTGACTATAAGATGCACTTCCCCACCCCACCCCCAAATTTGGGATGAATGATGGTTGTTAATGCTGCTGTTGAGTTCTGTTTACATTTACATTGGTGGAATATTATGTTGTTTACGTTATTAAATATTTTAGCACATTTTTTGCTTCAAAATTCTTTTTTCTATTTTCCTCCTCTAAAACTTAGGTGTGTCTTATGGTCCAGAAAATAAAGTATTCAGATGTTGATATCTCCATATATTTGAAAACTAAAATATATACAGCAATAAACACAAGGGGAGTACTGTAATAGAAAATGAGTATTATCTTTGTTGAGTTCTTCGTCTTTTACAAAGACCATAAACTTTTTTTTTCCAATTACAGAAAAACCATGCCAGGACCAGGAAAGGAATGGATCGATTGTTTTAGAGCAGGCGTGGTGGTAGTGGTGAGAGCTGCTTTTTTCTTTTAAAACAAATCTTTTAAGATACTTAGCAGTGTATATCTTTCGTTGCTTTGGCAATGAGTGAATTGCTCATTCTAGTGCTTGCATTTAGCATCAGCAAGGTACATAATCTGGGAGTATTTGTTGAACTGAATTGAGCTGATCATCTAGTCAAATGTCAGGTCAAGTGAGGGGGAAAACAGTAAAAGCAGTTGTTTATTAAAGTGAATATCTGTTAATGGATAATTATTTGAGTTATAATAGAGAGATTTTTATATATCAGCAAGGAGGTGTACTAAGTTCATTCCTATTCAAATTCTCTATGATTTAATGAGTGGTTTCCCATCTAAACACAGCCACTAGTTCAAAAAATTACTGGCACAATTGGTCTCAATGTATTCAACTTGATTAAATATTTTACAGAAAATAAAAACCAGAAGTTACTCCCTGTCGCTTCACTGGGACTGAAGAATGCATTTAAAAATTTAAACTAAAGTCACTTCCCTCACATTAAAAAAATAAATTCATATTTTTACATAATATTAAGGTGAAGCGTACGAAATTCTTCACTTTCGGGGCAAATTGAACTCTAGGATATATTATTTCTATGATTTCAAATTCATCATATTCAAAACTAGACCCCCACTAATCCAAATCACAGACTGACTAGTGCTAATGAAACACTGCTTTCACTCTGTCTGTTCTGTGCCAGTAAATCACATTCAGCTCATTCCATTGCCACTCAGTTCGTGGAGGCTTGCCTTCTGCCAACTTTCACGATGCCTCTCTAGCCTCATCCCACACAATCCAAACAATTGTCTTATTATCTTTGGAATTCAGAGAACTTGTGCCCCAGCTACTGTGCTCCATTTCCTTGTCCCTTCCCTGACCTCCCACCAACTCCTCCCCCTTAACCTTGGAATCAAGCACATAAATCACTGAACAAAAATGGGCCCTGTGGAAACACTCAGGACCTGAATTTTCAACTCCTTCCTTTCTCTCTCTGGAAGTCCAGGGCACAGAGGAGATGCTCATTAAACAATGATGGTCTAGGAGAAATTATACTATGGGTTCAGCTGTATCCCTCAGAAAACCACAATCTCTGAAATTTAACTACATGGAGCAAGGCTTTGTACTCAATAATAGTTAGTGGTTTTTTACCCTTTTCAACAAATATTTAAGGTGTCCCAGTATTACCTGAGTAATTCCTATGGCATTATTGTAGCATGTCTCAAGGGGCAAAGGAATACAATGTTCTTGTCAGAGTTTCCAAATGCCTTCGGTTCAGCTCTGCAGGGACCAGGTACCCATCCTGCAGCCCAGGGCTCACAGCTGAGTCCCTCGCTGGGAACTGCACTTAGCCACCGCAGCAAAGTGTCTTGCTCAAGATTATACCCTCTTCCCCGGGCTTGACCACTGCCAGTGACTGGCTGATGTGGGAATGGAAAAACCTCAATTTGTGACTCAATTTTAGACAATTTTGAAGGACCAGGAGGATTTGCTGAAGCCTCGCTTGCAACCATATATCAACCAGTTTCTGCCTCTGACTTAGAAGCAGCTAAATCTTCTGTTTCCTGGGAACCCAATAGAACACATCTGTCTTCCCCATTAGCCCATAAGTGTTTGATGGCAAGAACTGTATTTAACATTTTCAGCCAGCCTGTGTTAAGCACAACCCTTACAATAGGTGGGGCCCTCAAACAGTATTTTGTATTCACTCACATGGCATTAATCAATCAAAACCCACATTGGAAGGAGTGATTCTCTCAATTTAATACAATTAAAGGACAGTGGTTACCAAGGGCAAGCATAAGCCACACTTGAACAGCAATCATCTGGTTATTGTGGCGGCACCAGAATTGCAGCATAAGAGAGTCTTAGCCTCTGCCCTTTTAGTTGAAAGGGGCTTCCAAGTTGAAAGCTGAAGATGAGTTGGTAGGGCAGTTTGGAGAATATGGTGGAAAGCATCCAATATCCATAATGAAGTGTGGTAGGGAAGGGAAGGGAACCTTACCGACAGACAGACAGAGGGTTTTGCTGATGCTCTCCCAAGGCACACCTTGGTGCACCCACTGACCTCAACCATTTTTTCAAGGTAAATATTCCTTTGCTCCATTCCACCATTGAATCAGAATCCTTA
>PVKM010053378.1:0-10039 GCA_004027735.1 Carollia perspicillata | reverse complement strand
AAAAAAACAACACTAAGAGAGCCCTGCCCGGGAGGCTTCATTGGCTGAACCATCACCCTGCACACCAAAAGGTTGTGGGTTTGATTCCTGATCAGGGCACATGCCTAGGTTAAGAGTTTGATCCCCAGTTGGTTGGGGTGCATACAGGAGGCAACTGATTAGTGTTTTTCTACCACATCTGTCTCTCTGTCTCCCTCTGTTTCTCTGTTACTCTTTCTAGCATCTTCTAAAAATCAATGAACATGTCCTTAGGTAAGGTTTAAAAGAAAAAACACTAAGAGAAAGGAAGGAGAAGGGAAATGGTAGATAAGCATGTTCTACTTTGCTATGCTATTCAGTGAAAATCAAGTCTACTGCTTGTTCCCTCTACTGGTCCTGGATATGCTGATATATGACCATTTGTGTGTCTCTGCATGTTGAGGGTAAAGTACTGGGGAGGAAACAAGTGACCGTAGTAGTCAGGTTAAATTGTTGATAGGTGAACAAGACTATGCCTCTCTCTAGTCAATCTCCCGTAAGAGTGGGATGTAAACTAATGACATACAGAACAATCAGGATGTGAGTAGGCACTTTTCTTTCTTCACGATATGCAGCAAATGTTTAGGAAATTAAATCGTATCTTTTGAGCTGTCATTCATACATCATTTGGTCAGATAAGATGAGGAGCTGACACTGGATAAAGCAGGTTTAAATCTTCTGGCTTCAAAACAACTTCATGGGAATGTTTCCTTTTTTAAGGTTGTATTTTAATCATTATGTTCACGATATAGAATAAGGGATTAAAATTACATCACACTCACTTATACACCCCTACACACACATCCTACACAGAGAGGAAACCTACCTGTACAGTATAATGAAAAGGATACTGACTTTGCAGTAAGCCAGAGGTGGGAGTTGGGGAAATTTACCTACACTGTATGAGTTTCTATTTTCTGTTCTGGAAACGGAAGATAGTGCCACATAATTTATGGGTTTGTCGTGCGGATTAGATAAAGTGACATGAGTGCACATTGCCTTTGTCACATCCAGGATGTTGCACATGCTGTTTCCTCTGTGTATGGTGCCTTCCTCCTCCACAACCCGGCCACATTCAAGCCCCAGGTCTTCCTTGAACACAACCTGCTCTCTGCTGACTACACACCTTTGCCCGTGCTGTTCCCTCAGACTGAAACACTCCCTTCTCCTTCCCTTTGCACGACCAACTTGTACTCTACCTTCAGGACTGAACTTGGATACTATTCTCCTGTGACACCTTGGCTGACACCCCTAGACAAGACTGTTCTTCCTTTACATGCTCGTGAAGCACCCTTACTTCTGCTATGAGGGCCCTGTCACCCTGTATTGAAGTTGCCAACTACCTTGCCTGAATTTTCAGTGGATGAAGCGCTCCTTAATAAAGTATCTATCCTGTTCAGGGTTGTAACCAGATCTCCTGGCAATTGTCTTCGGAAAGAGTCAGTGTTGTTGAGGTTGCAGTGAAGTGGGTGTTTCTTCACACTTTTGGTACCAAAGAGAGACATTTGGTTTAATAATGATGATAATAATAATAATAATAGTAATTATAATGCAGTGATTAGGTAATCCCTCTGCACCCGGCATTGCACAAAGTGCTTCCATGCATTATTTCATCGAATCCTCACAATACTTCTCGGGAGTATGTACAACTAGTACCCACATTGTGCAGGCAACAAATAAAGACTCAAAGACAGAAATAAAGA
Source organism: Carollia perspicillata (assembly GCA_004027735.1). NCBI lineage: Eukaryota > Metazoa > Chordata > Mammalia > Chiroptera > Phyllostomidae > Carollia > Carollia perspicillata. The sequence goes on along the minus strand of PVKM010053378.1, from coordinate 8,318 downwards.
TTCAAAATGGCATGCACAAGAGCATGAACTTTAGGTGGTGGGATGAGGAAACAAACTCAGGTCTTTGTGATGCTAACAATGTTTTTCTTAACAACACTGCTCTACTGTGCAAGTTTTTGGAAGAGCAATTAAATAATTCACACCTCAGTGAATGCCGTGGAATAAATGAGCCCATGGATGTGAATAAACGGTCGGTACCATAAATGTTCATTTCATCTGTGCTTTAACTTGTACAAGATTTTCCTCTGTCTCTCTTATTCAGGTGTTTATTTTAGGAAGCATGTATGAGGGAATGCTTTCTCCTCAGGAGCTGGGATTGGGTTATTTACCTTTGTGTCTCCTGCTCCTCTCATGGTGCGGTCCCCACCACAGACAAATGGTAAAACATTGTGGGACTTGGTTATTAAAGAAATCATGAACCTGAAGTTACAGGATGTGTAAAGGCAGTTTATAAACTCTAAACAGCAATTATTCGATGAAATTGGAAAAGAAAATGGAGGGTCTTTGCAAAGGTAATATCTAAAAGAAAACTTCAGGAGGTCATGGCATGCAGTTTCTAAAAGTGATTGCTTTGGCAGAAGGAGTGGGCAACAAGGTAAAACTGAACACGAACTTGAATTCAACAAATATTTGAAAACTTGCTAAATATAAAACATTATGCTAGGATCTGGTTATTTTACAACTAAGGAGAATTTTCTTTTATCACAAAAGAGGAGTCATCATTTTAGCAACTGAGAATAATTTGCATATCAGACCAAGAGAACATGAGCTTTGTCTTATGTGGGGAGGGCAGAGGGATCTTACTACACCCCCACTCTAACGAGGTCTGTTTTCCTCCTTCACAGGTCTCAGGGCTTCCCCTTGCTGCTCTGTTTATACTTTATGTTTATACTTTAAGCTGTTTCCCACAGCATATTTGGTTCTTCAGTCTTCCCTCATCCTTCCTCTCTTGCTCACACTATACTCCTTATTCTCCAGTCACACTAAACTTTGTATATTTCTCCCCAAATTTTATGCTTTTGTATGCCTCCTGTCTCCAGACCTGGGATGTCCTGCTCTCTGCCCAGTGCCCTTCCACTCATCCTTTGACACACTGAGCAAATGTTCCTAAAGCTTCTGGCTCCTTCAGGCAGGGTGAACTGATTCAGCAAGTGCTCTGTGAGGGCCCCCACTTGGGCATCTACCAATCTCAGTCTATAATGACCACTTTTACCCAAACCACAAAATCCTAATGGCCAACGATCATTTACTTATCTGTGCCCCCTTTAAACATAGCCCAATAAAGGTTCATTTATGTCATCAGAATGGTTACTGCTCTAAGGTGTGAGGTGTCTTCTTTGTAATTTCCTCCTCCATGAAAACATGATAAGAATGATGGAAATAGTAGATATTTTTTTTTCATCTAACTGAACCGTCTGTTTGGAACTGTCTCTGTTCCAAACACTGGTTCAGCACCCAATATATAGAGGGGCCACTCCTGCCCTCATGAGGCCTGCATTCAATGGTAGGAAACACGAGCGAATTAATTATATTTTATGATGAGCTATGAGATGGAAGAACAGAGAGTATGTCATGGAGCCTGGAGGAAGTGGTGGGGCAGCTGCTTCAAGTAAGGAGTTGAGGGAAGGTCTGTCTGAGCTGGAGAAATGTGAGCTAATAGCTAAACTCATGGGGTCCAGAACCTTGTCCATCCACAAAGAAGAGCCATTCAAATGTCCTGGGTGGGGACAAGGCCATCGTGATCTGCAAAGAGCAGAGAACCAGTGTTTCTTGGGAGTGAGCTGAGGAACCCTGACTGTAGATGGAGTTGGACAAATTGGCAAAGAATAGATGATATGAGCCTTCTGGGCTAGAGGGAAGAGTGTTGCTTCACTCTAAGCACAGTGTAACCCAGTGGACAACGTCAAGCCATGAATAGCTATGGCTGGATTGGTGTGACATTAATGTTAATGCTATAAGATGATTTGTATTTAATTTTTAAAGAATCTGGGTATCTGGACAAAATTTTCTCACTGGTTTACTTTTCATTTCCTTCTCCTCTCCACTGGGGGGCTCCAGAGATTGTCGTAAGTATCCAGCCTGGTTTGTCTCCCAAGTAACTTCTTTGTGACAGTCTCCTCGGAGTTCCCCCAAAAGGCATGTTCAAGATAGGAATACTGACAAGAGAATAGGAACAACTGAACAAATAAAAGATTAGAACACGTCCAGGTCTTTGAAGCAGGCCTGCTTTTTATAAACTGCATACAATATAGTAATAAGAATCACTATCTCTCCATAAAACCTAAGGGATACCCAGCCTTTCCATGACTAAATACATTAGCACTGGTTAGTAGTGTCATTTTAAGTGAAAGTGATTGTACAAACAGAAGGAAAGTTTACAGAACAGATCTGAGAATTACAGGGGCAGAGCCAGGTAACCTGCTAATCAACAACAACCTTAACCGTTGACAGTTTCTGAGTGTTTACTCTGTGCCGCCTAGCACCATGTTAATGCATTATTATAAACATTATCTTATCGAGTCCTCCATCCATCTGAGTTGGTGGGAATGACATCACCCCCTTCACTGAAGTTGGAAGACTGAGGCTCAGAGCCTGGAGCAACCTGGCCAATGTCTCTGCAGTGTTAAGTGGTGGAGCAGGCATTTGGGCGAAAGACTGCCTAACTCCAGTGCCCTTCGTGCTAACCAGGCCACTAAAATAAAGGGAGTTCCAGAGACTTCCACTCAGTCCCAGGCCACTGTCTTGTCATTTTAGTTTTCTCGGCAATAAAGTGGACACTATCATCTCCTGAGGGGAGAGGTGGAAGACAGCTCTTGCCCAACCGACTGTAGCACATCCCCAACACCATGAAAGCAATCAAAGTGCTTTGTAGACTGCCAGACGGTACACAAAAGCAAGGTATTTTCAGCCAAGTGCCTGAATTTTTGCCTTGAAAAGAATACCCATTTCTCAAAATGAATTTCTTAAAAAATTCTTATTTTTTCTGCACTTGGTTGCCTTCTTATGGTATTTGATCCAAATTTCACATTAAATGTTCATTTATATCATCTGATCCTCTCTCAGACAGGGATTGGCAACATAGGTATGTTTCTACTGAGTTCTCCCCCTCACTCACTGGGTAGGATCCTGGGAGGTCCCTTCCCTAGGACCCCCAATGCAAAATGAGAGAGTGGGTTCATTGAAGTTCAAGGTTATTCCAATTATAAAGTGCTAGGGTAGAATGTTGCCATGGCTGAGTTAAGAGAAAGAAGAGAAAAGAGACTAGGTCATAATTTAACAGGAGTATTCCTTTGACATATTTCATGAGTCAAGTATAGGGCTTTTGACCATAAGGTGACCACTGATGTCTTTCCCAATTTCTGCAGATGTTTGAGATGTATCACATAGCATTCTTCCAGTTGGTACAGAAAATGGAGAGGAAAGCAGTCTGCTTCCTGCCCTCTATGGATCTCTGTATCTAGACAGATCAAAAAGTGGGAGCCTGAAAAAGGCAGTTCAGCCACAGATGCATCTTGTCCAACAGTTTTTAACATGTTTAAAACTTGCTGATGTTTTAAAATGATGGGAGATTTCATACTTTCTGGTTCCCAGTTCCCTTTTAAAATGTGAATATTTGGCAATTCTGAGCTGGCACTTCCACATTGCAGGGAAATGCAGAGCCGAACAGAAGCTGTCTCCACCCCACTCCACCGGCACACAGACCACCATCACACAATGTAAGCCCTTTCAGTAAGCAACTTTCATGCTAGTTCTCTGGTGGCTTACGTGTGTGACTTGATATAGAGAGAAAATTGTAAGAAGTTATTTCAACCGCATTTGTTATTACAAAGGGGAAGTACAGAGAGCTGCCATGGGAGGGAACCCAGAAACTTCCAGTGAGGTTGCCTTCATCTCTGAGCCACTGTTTCCTACCCTCTCCTCCACAGCAGAACATGTGGGCAACTAAGATGCATGGAGAAAATAGGGACTGGGAGCCAGGAGACCTGGGTTCATAAAAGGTCTCTTTATTAATCGTGCTGCTACACTAGGCAAGCAGTTTTCTTCTCTGTGCCTCACTTTCCCCAGCAGTAAAATGAAGGAGTCCCTAGATCATAATCATTCAGAGATCCTTCTTGTCAGGACCTGTACAATTCTTAACTCTCACTTGCCTCTCCCCTAATACCCTGAAGAAGTCTTAAAGGAAATATTGCCTTTTTCCGTCTCAGATCAGCAGGCGTCATTCATATCCACCACCGCGGTAGGCACCAAATTCGGTGGCACCGCCCCGGAGGTCTTAGAGGGGAAGGGAGTCACTTCAGGGGAACCAGGTCTTGGTCTGGGCAGCTGGGGTGTGCTCTGCAGGCAGGCGGCTAGGGAAGGTGCTAAGGCCCTGTGGGATCCACGCCACCAGCTCCGAGCCCCTCCCGCATCACTGTCCTACTGCAGGGACCCCAAGCGCGACTGGTTGCAGTTTCTGGAGAGGGCTCCCGACCCAGGACGCCCGCTGGCTAGCCGCTCTCCTTTTTCCCTCTACTCCCCAGTCCCCTCCCCCGTGCCAGACCCCGGAGCCCAGCTGCACACTCAGAGGGCACTCGGACCCCTCGGACAGCCGCAGCCTCAGGTGCCCGCCTGCTGCTGCTGCAGCAGCTGCCGCTGCTGCTGCTGCTCCTGCTGCTCAATCCAGCCCCGCCCTCGCTGCTGCCCCTGCGCCCAGGCAAGTGGGTGCCTTTCCTTGCTCTCTCCACATTTCTGGGAGTTCGCTTGTGAGCCCCGGCTCCCCTCCCTGGGAGGAAGCACCAGCCGGAGCTTCTCGGAAGGCGTGAAGGGAGAACCAAGAACTAGGTGAGTGAGTAGTGGCCTAGATTTTCTTTTTCTTTTTCTTTTTAAAGAACCTGCATACTAAGGGCACTGTTGGGAAGCTAGAAACTTAAAAGGGAGGAGAAATAAGACAAAGGCAGTGGTCCAGAGAACCTACCACAACCAGATAGGGCTGGGACAAATCTCAGCTTGTATCCTCCCTGGTCCCCCAGCTCCTACTGACTCAGGTCCAGACACACACAGACTTCAGTAGATACTTGTTGGGTGGAATTGAGTGCTGGAGGTATCAATGCTTGTGTCTCTTACTCAGCTTCTAAACAAGCAAACACTGGCTTTTTGATGGTTGGCTTCATTTCCACAAGGACTCCCCACCCCACCCCAGAGCTGAAGGATTTGTACACAGATAAGTAAAATGTGGTGTATTCACACAATGGTTTGCTGTGCAGCACTTAACAAGCAGAAATCACAGCTGTGGAGACCAACTTGCTTAGATGGCAGAGGTATATTGGTAAATGATGATAAGATGCCAAATATACCTACTCTAGGATGTCTTTTAGGTGGCTTACTTGAAAACACCTCACACTGTAAAGCCGTAGAAAGTGGACTCTGTAATGTGCCCTAATTCATGCCTTCAGCTGATTTTGGGAAGTATCAGTGGGAAAGAGACTGAATTTGGAGTGAGGGGTAAGGTGGAGATAATGTTTACCTATGCTTTTGAATATATAAAAATGATGAAGAAAAGTTTATGAAATATTAACAATACAACTGAGAGTGGTATTAACTTGGATTTTTTAAATGATATTTTCTTTGTTCCCTGTAGTTCTAAATATTTACCAGTTTAAGAAGTTCCATTTTTCAAATGCAAACAAAATATGTTATACCTGGGCACACGCTGTTGCAATGAAATGTAAACAGTTTTGTCAAAAGTGGCAACTTTCTTGGGTCACAAGTTAGGTTCTTCAGTTCCTGAAGATGACACCTACTTCACCTGGGGAGCCTCAGCTCCTTAGAAAAGCTCACTGCTTCGTTGAAAGCCCCCCAAAGTGTAAGATAAAGGTCAAATGATGCATTAGACAAGGAGTCTACAGTTAATCTGATAATTGACTAGGTCAAGGTAAAATCGGAAAATTTTCTGTGTTCATGTAAGACACATTGTTCTTTCTCTTATATTTTCAATGTTTAGGAGATTGATTTCCACGGGTGGTGACTGTCCTCTTGACATTTTGAAATGATGCTTATGTTACATGGCAGACTTAGTACCAGCAGGGCAGGAGGGTGTTAGGTTTGGCAGAAGAGAGTCCTATAGCTCTTCGGGACCCTATTCAGCAGAATTAAAAGGATGTGTCTTCACTCTCCTAGGAGAGCAAGGTTGATTTCTTTCTGCATGTGAGGAAAGTTGTCTAATTTGGTATCCTCATGGGGAGAAGGAGAGAAACACAGTTTTAAACTGGATTTGGTGTGTTAGGTGCAATGGAGAAGTCACCACCTCAATAATCCTGTCCACCTTTCCCTCCCCTGTTCACATGGTTTCTTCCTGCTAAAAACCACTGGATCTTTGGTGAACAAAATTGTCTGCACATCATAATGAAATTCTGAAATGCAGCAAATTGTGGTAATACTCCTCTCTCGTTCTCCTTTGGATTTGACAACTTGCAAGGTCGATGCTGGGTTGCAGGGAGATAGGCTACCTGAGAGAACCCTGAGGTGCAAAGAAAGTATATAAGAATGACAGGATTGGGGTGTGGTGTGAAAACTGTACCGAGAGGCTTTACCTATAAAATAAAAAGAGAATGTAGCCACCCCACCCCCAATCCCCAGCTGCTGTGTTAACAATCGCAATTCTTTAAAATCGGTGTTCTCTTTAGGACCGTCCTCTCTAATGATGTCTGTGGTTCCCACAGCCCTTACACTGGTCCCCACTTATTCTGGACTATAAATGCAATAACAGAACACACAGGGCACCCTGATTGCTTCCTCCTGGCCCATGATGAAACACTAAGGCATCCCACTTGCTTCTTCCTACCCTCTTTTCTGCTGGAATTAAAAGCCCTTTGTTTCTTGAGCCTGGAGAGACAGTTGAGTTCTATCTTCCAGATCTCAATAGTCCCCCTGGGTTTCCTCCTGCCACCTGTTACCACCTGCCTCTCCCTGCCCCTCTCCTATAGCTTTTAATTGGCTGCTTCCTAATTGCTGACTGTTTTGCTCGGTGTTTAATGTTTCTTTTTAAAGCTTTAAGGCACTTTGCCAGCAGTTGACTTTTAGTATGAAAAGTAGCATTTCCTTAATGAGTCGCCTTCCAAATGAAGGCTTTACTTATATTTTCCTAATGGGAAAATAAGCTTTTCTTCTCAGTTTGTTTAGGGGCATCTCAAGTTCTTTTTCAACAACGTCCTTAGACCAGGTTCTCTTGGGACACTTTCTTCAGTGATGTCTCTAATCTGTATTTCCTAAGTGTGAAAAAAGTCCAAGAGGAAATCAGTCAACAGGTGCCAAATAAGTGGATGCATAAATAAGTGGAACAACAAATTGATGTATCTCTTTTGCTCTCTAGAAATCAATACATAAAAACTAAAAAAAAAAATACGTGATAACAAAATACTGCTACTATTAAAACCAGCAGTAGCTAACATTTATTCTTTGCATGTTATGTGCCAGGAATTGTGCTAGTTGCGTTCCATACATTGTCTCATGAACTACATCTACCCTATGAACCACATGTGTCCTATACATAAGAATAGCTCAGGCCACATAGCTAAAAATGAATTTTTAAATAGCGTATCGAATTTTGATCTTTACCCATTTTTGGTAGATCTGAAGGTCCAGCTCCTGGGTCAATGGGAGCAGTCTCTTAGATTTGAATGCAGTGACCTCTTTCAGATGGAGCCTGGATTCTCCAGGTCACCAATGTCCCCACCAGGCACTGGTCTTGTTTGCTCATTTGCATTTCTGCCAGACTATTAAAGACATCTGAGCTGGTGATTCCTGGGGAAGGTGCTGTGGTTTCCCCCACTGTCCGGGTGAGGGGTGAAGTCACCAGGCCAAAGCCACTTGTCAGTGTCAGTTTTAGAAGAAGGGTGCTGCCTCTGCTTACTAACTTCAGGGAAAGTAAAATTCTTTATGATTGGATTTAAAATGGAAAAAAAAGCTATCAACATATATTTTTTTCCAGTGCTTTTTAGCTCTCACTTACGTCATTTAATTTGAGCTTCAAAACAGCTCACGGAACAGCAGTTATTTACAATATATTTGGCAAAACAGCAGGATACAAAGTCAATATCCAGAAATCAAAGGCATTTTTGTATACCAACAATGAAACAGCAGGAGCAGAAATCAAGAAAAAAATCCCATTCGATATAGCAAAAAGAAAAATAAAATACCTAGGAATAAACCTAACCAAGGAGATAAAAGATCTGTATGCAGAAAACTACACAACACTGAAGAATGAAATCAAGGAAGACACAAACAAATGGAAACATATACCGTGTTCATGGATTGGAAGAATTAACATCATCAAAATGTCC
>PVKM010053376.1:0-10044 GCA_004027735.1 Carollia perspicillata | reverse complement strand
GAAGACCAAAGCAATGAGAGTCATAGTAGTCTCCAAAGAACTGAAGCACTACAAGGTGTAAGAGAAAGAGAAAGTGTACTGCTTTACTAATTAGGACCAATGTAAGTTACAAAGAGGTAGAAATAAGCTTAAAATGAGAAGGAAGTTGACTGTATTGGCTGCTTCATAATAGTATGGACTATCTCTTGGTGCATTATGTCATTGAAAATAATTGTGCAAAGGATACAGGATCAGATAATAAATATATCATAATAGGAAATGCACCATTTGGTGAGAAGTGAAACTAGACAGTCACTGATTGAAAAATTGGGGAGGTAGGTTTTGATCCAGCCTTAATGATGGAAAATATACATAAAGACAAAACGGTGGGAAAGGGAGATGGGGGTAAACTGGGAAGAGAAGATAGCCCATGTAATAATGCAATAATGTGCAATTAAAAAAAAAGAGTTAACAATGTATAGCATAGTGCAAAACATCAACCTGCTTAAAATGTAGTTTTCTCATTAGGGAATTGTACCTGAAGTGGCCTGGGTAAGTCAGCAAAACCTTGATGTTAGGACAGGTGGTTTAATACTTGACTGTGCTGAGCCAGAAGGTGATGCTGTCGAATACATTTTAGAGTCAGATGCCCTGCTTCTTCATTCACATCATTAGTAAGGGAGGTGACTTAAGGGACGACAACCCAGAACTTGCCCATGAGATTGGAGAAACAGTTCATTGAGGAAGAAAGCCAAAGAGAGGGAAATGTTTGGGAAACAAAGAAAAGACAGAAAAGATAAAATAGAACTATCATCAAACCCAAATCCTAGCCCCAGTTTGGTAACTTGAATGCTAAACCCTAATTTGTATAAGTGAAGTAAAAATTAAAAGAGGGAGGTCACTGACAGCCTAAGAAAGAATTTATGGACAACAGAATAACATCGATGACCACAGCAACTGCAGCAGGAGAGAAAGCGGGCGGTCTCCTGAGTTGACCTCATGCGTCCAGGCAGCCCACGGAACAGACTCCAGGCCTGTGCGAAACTTGTTTTGTGCTGAGACTCTTCTGAGAGAGAGGGAGAGTGCCCAGTCTGAAGTTCCTTATTTGCTCTGTTTGTGTTTCTCTGTCTTTGTTCAGATGGATGAATTCTCTGCTTCATTGCACACAATAGTTAAAGCAAGGGAAAATTAAATGTTGACGCAGTTTGATTAAAGTATAAATCTGAATGCATCATTGGGAAAGAGAATCGGGGAGGGAGAAGAAAGATTCATTAAGCATTTACATATAAAGAAATCTGGCTTCTTAATATCCTTGGATGGGTTGAAAGTCATAAAGGCACAGACGTGAGGGTTTAACACGCTATGCATTTAAAATTCAGAAGCTGGACTCCCCTGCAAGGCCGAAGCAAATTAAATCCCTGAAGCCTAAGGCAAGAGGAAGAAAAAGCTCAGGCTCTTGTCTTTTATATAAAGGAAAACACGGAGGTTGTGGTCAAACACTGGTATTCTCCAATGGTCAGTGCCTGTCTGAAAAATATGTAAAACTTAGTCAAATAGAGGTAACGAATCCATGAGATATGCCTACAGAAATCGGTACAAATTAAGATGAATAATATTCCTGAGTAATGGGGAGAGGTGAATTGGGCAGACTGTAGGAGAATAAAATTCTCAACTTTCTGAAGTGCAACCTAATATATTGCACATATTTTTTGATCCAGTAATTTCACTTCTGGGGAAAGATTTATCAAGCCTCTACCACATGCCAGTCACTGCACTAGGTCTTGGGTGATAATTTAATGCTTACAGAAAGCACAATGGCGAAAGTCTAGACTGGGTGAAAAAATAGGGTGAGAAGAAGTAGAGAGTCCAATGGGGTCAATACCTGGCCTGGATCTTTTCTTCTGATGGTACAGGAGCTGAGGACAAAGGTGACCACATGGTCACTATCATAACAGATGCACTGTAGGATGCAGGGGCGAACGCAATCGTGCATGACAGATTTGAAAATGCAAAACACATTGAATGCGTAGAAATGGAAACGTTGAGAGCTAGAGAGGCCAGACTATGCATTTGGTCTTCTTATCCTCCACAGCCCTGCTACTCAGAGTGTGGTCCATGGCCCATCATCCCTGGCATCACCCGTGAACTGGCTAGAAAGGCAAAATCTCAAACCTCATTCCTGACCTACCAAATCACAATCTGCATTTTAACAAGTTCCCTGTGTAATTCATCATCATGCTAAAGTTCACGAAATATGGCTCAGGACCACATATTGCCAGCTACTCAAACACCACCGATGAACTCAGAGTGGCGTGACAACTAGGATGCTAGGAATTACGCATCAACCTGTATCCAATGTGTCTCCACAGCACCCTGTCGAGCTACTGCTCCTTCCTGGTGGGAATATGCAAGGTGATGGATTGCCTGTGTCTCTAGAAAAAAGGAGATGCAGAGTGCAGGAAAATAAATAGAACTACACGATGATGTCTATGCTCCAGGAGGTATTTGTGCCTGAGTGATAAGAGGTTGTTGAGAGAGTCACAAGGACTTACATCCAATTTAAGAGGGAATCCTGTTTTGCAGAGCATCTGTACTGTGTATTTAGACTATAGGCATGAGTGTGATTGGGTAGACTGGCATCGGCCACAGCCAGAACCCTCAGGGACGAGGAGACCTTGAACCACAAGAATGAGTGAGTGTACCAGTCCTGGCCTCGGGAGAGCACTAGGAAAGGGAGGATTGGACAACTGCCCTGGGGTGGACATTATGAGCCTAGCAACAAAAGCCCGCTCACTGCACATGCCCTCGGACTCTGGCCAAGGTGCAATCTGGGAGTGTACTACTGAGATCAGCCTTGTCAATGAGATGGGCGGCCAGCGGCGGATGTTTCCAGGAGGTTCACCAGGAGTCTGTCAGAGTGCCAACCTCAGCCTGCAGGAAGCCACTCCACTTTCAGGAAGCAGAGGAACCTGCCCTTGGAGGAGCCACCATACGAGTAAGTACCCTCTCATGCACACGTGTCTTTGGGGGTGGGATGGGGATGGGAGGTGGGTGACAGATGGCTGATATTCCTATGGTTGCAAGACAAAAGCAAGCCTCCCCTTGTTCAAAAGTAAGCTCCCCTCTTCCCACCCTCTATGAAGGCATGGCCTTCCCAGACAAATGTGTGTGCGAGAATCTGCCTTTTGGGGACAGTGAGCATGCTGAGCTGAAAGGAAACGTATAACTTCTTTACCTCCTTTTTTAAACCCCGCCGGCAGTGAGCTGTATGGGCAGCCATCCCACACCTGCATGGAAAATTCTACTGGGGAACTTGTCCTACATTTCTTCCTTCACTTCTCCCTCCCTTGCCCACCTCTACCCCCTCCATTTAGAAATCAGATCAGGGCATCCCTCCCCTGGATATGGATGGGGAAGCAGACTTAGGAGAAGTCAGAACACAGCCTGAAGTGGCGGTTTAACCCCCCAGTTAAAACTAGGTAGGAGTCCCAGCCGCATGGGTTAAAGGACAAGGTTCCATTTATGGTTAAATGGTTCCATTATGTAACCATTTCTGTGCTCCGCCCTTTAGAGGGACATGGTGCCTATGTCTGTGTGGTTATAAGACTTTAAATTGGTTTATTGAAGATACTATCAGGCACCCTCATTTGAGATAATGTCATCTTTGTCAAATCAGTATCTATTTCAGGAAAACACAATTAGAAATTGAAAGGGTGGAAAGCAAACATATTCATAGATGATCAGTTTTTCATTGCATATTCAAAAGGGAAGTGGTAACTCAATTATTCTAGATCCGTGGGCAATGCATTTGGACAAAATGTCCCTGTTCAGCCACCAAAATGGTTCCCCAGGGACGAACTTGGCTGGAGAGCCCGGACCTGGGGTCACGAATGAGATGGGCTTACAGAGACATTTTCACTCTCTACTGACTTCCTTGGCGTCCACTTGGATTTCATCACTCCAAATGCTGGGACACCTTCCCATTCTCTAAATTCTGTGATCCGCAGAAAAGCAAAGAAAAACTCATGACCCCATGTGTCCAGTAGGGGGCCAGGGGGCACCCACATGATGCGAAGTCACTGGACACGTCCTGGGTCTTTTCCCAAATCTTCTGCACTTCATCTTAACCACGCGTGTCTTCTCTCCGGTTTCAGGAGAGCCGTGGGACGGCCGCTGAGTGGTGCTGCAGTGCTCGCTCGAGACTGACAGGCCTGAGTCAGAGTCAATGTGTCGTCTTAACTGAAATCATCATGGAGCTTTGCAACATCAATTAGATTGAAAGTCGGGAGGACTTGATGTGTTCTCGGAAGTGACTGAAACAGCTCAAACCATGACATAGCTGCACTGTTCCTGTCACTGTGAAAACAGACGCAGGTACACTGGGCAGTGGCCCGTTTCCTTATTCAGCCATTGTCTGTCGTGACAGCTGAGACAAGATTAATGACAGGACGGACACTTGATGTAGACACATTTTAGAGACCAAGCCTGAATGTATCTGTCATGAATACATGTCATTTTTCCAACTTTTATAAACAAGGGATCGATTTATTGGCAAAAGTCTTACAGGGTAGCCATTTCACCAGTTTATAAACCATTCTATCTTGAGAGAGACAGACAGACAGACAGACAGACAGAGAGACTTCTTCCCCTAAATAATGTTGACTCACCTGTGAGCAAAAACATAACTAGATAAACATGTGTTTTCCTTTTGCAAGGCCTCACCGAAAAATAGAAAGTACACATTTTGCTCTTGTAACATAGACTATTGGCAAGTGCCCAGCTGCTCAAGGGTTTGTCGGTTGGGTGGTTTTTTGTTTTTTTGTTTTTCATTATTTTCCCATGTGTTTTACCTCTTCCTGGCATTCCGTGCAATGTACATAAACCGGAATAACAACAGTCAAAATATAATATGTCCAGTCAACAAATGAACCAATAGGCAAACTGTCCACCGTCATCACCCTCTCCACGCGTCGCTCCTGGAAAATGTGTCGCTGTGGTCACTTGTGGGGCGTGACTGACTGCCGGTGCCCAGCAGTGGACCAAAGCAAGACGCTCTGTCCGATGTAAACACGTATCGTGAGTGAGAACTCCTGGTAAGTCTATGTAAGGAATTCTGTTATTTTAATATTTTAAATATTCATTCTTCAAATCTTAAACACAGAGCTTTATTGTAAAAATTATCAGTAGTGCAGAAAAATTAGGGTGAAAATAGTGAAATATGGGAAAGCCGTGGTTAAGCATTTCAAGATTCAATTAGATTGTCATATTTACATTTTATTTTCTTTTTCTTTCTTTCTTTTTTTTTGTTTTTGCTGGAAAAGCATTAGTAAAACCACTCTGCATTTATGTAAGACTCTAGTTTTTTAAGTGCTTTATATACATCGCTTTTCTGATATTTTAAATCTGCCTAGAAGCAAGTATCTATAGTGTCGTAATTTAAGAAATATGAAACCAGCTAAAAAATATTTTTCACACTCCTATAGCTCTAGCCTTAGGGTCGATGGCTGAGGAATATGACGAGTAGCAGGAGGTGGGAAGGACAGTGAGGGGCTCCCAACGACGTCTACGAAGACCACGGAAATCTTCAAGTCAATTCACACACCAAACCACAAAACTGGGTGACTTACTGGCGGATGGATAGGCGCACACATGCACACACAGACAGACAGAGACCGGAACACCAATCACCAAAAAGCACTTCCTATCCCACGAAAAGATTCATCTGACCTGACATTTGAAAAAGACCTCATTGTGAAATTGTCCTATGCTATGCACTTTGGGGCAGCTCCAAGGTAAGAATCAGCACGGATATCTGGGATCTGTATGATTCCAAGGCTAGACTGGTATAAAATGCAAATCCAATGGGGCCAGCGCTCCAGAAGGACACAATGCATGCTCCCGGAGGTTTCCGCAAATGGTTTCAAATAGCAAATGGACATTCAATAGCGTTAGTTCTTATAACAACAGTTATTTCCTCGCTGAGAGCAATGATTAAATCAAGGAGCAACTCTCGTTATGCTGCTATTGTGTCCACAGAAAACGCTCCAGCGTATGGTAAACTAGCCTTTGTAAACAAGCAAATGAAACAGAAAACTTTAAGCCAACGTCTGCTTGACAGACGCCCGATACACTTCTCTGGCTTCCTGAGCTGAAGTCGCACTGCGAGGTTTAGGCTGCCGTGGTGTCTCGCCAAGGAATCTCCAGAAATGTGTGTCTTTTTCTGCCCGGACAGAAATAAACACAGTTGAGGGAGCTTCGGTGCCGACTGAAAATCCCTGTTTTAAAAAACCGGTGTTACTGAATATTTCCTACTTTAAAATTTTAGCTACGGAGGCTCTCCTTTTGGAGAAGCACTTGCTTGTCACTGCCTTGCATTTATCATGTAAATAAGACCCTCTGTCATTCCCCCTTAGTTAGTTAGTAGCTGCCAAGTATACATTGCCACAAATGAAAGACGGAGGTGGGATATAGACGTTCAGAGGCAGCGTGGGTGGCAAGGAAGCCACACAGCGCTCCCGTGCTTCCCCAGGGGGAGAGGAATGTAGGGCAAGTCGCACCAGCCTCCCAGTGCCCACAACTGCACCCCAGACACATAGGTATACATGTGTGGACACTATATTTTTTTTCCTTGGACATAAAATCTTTTAGACTCTTTTCGAGTCACTCTGTGGCACAGGGCCTCTGTGGCTCATAACTTAAAATACTGTGCCCGTTTGCTGCATGAGGCCAAGGTCAAGTTCATTCCTGAAAATCCTTTCTCGGCTTCCAGTCTCTTTCACTACAGAAATTTGACTTCAGCAAGGAAGCGAGGTCAAGCCAGGGAGGGAGCTTCCCAGGTGGGAAAGCACGTGGTGTGGGGTTGGGGGCAGGCGGGGCAGGGGACAAAGGCGTGGCTCTAGACACAGCATCGTCCCCTCTGAAGTGCAGGTGAACAGCTGTCAGCAAAAGAAAGAATTAATCAGAGGACGGGTGTGATCATGTTTGCTGTTGGGGTAGGTCTAGCCGGCTGGGCTGTTAGGAATAAACTGGAGGGCGCTGGAAACCTGTGGATGAGGAAGGCACAAGGCCGAGAGAGAAAGGAAAGAGTCTGAGGGGAATTTATGGAGGAGGCATTTGCCCAATCCTTAGGGAGGAAACACAGAGATTGGAAGAAGGAGAGTGTCCAGGGGACTCTCGGGCCTGAGAAGCCACTTGTGTCACGAAGTCACTACCGTGACTGAGAGTCTAATGAGCCTTCTACTGCGGTGCGAGCCTGGTTCTGGATGCCTGTTCCGACACCCGATTTCAGAGCCTTGGATGAATCACACAGCCCTCCTCCAGATGAAAAAAAGAGCAGCAACCTTAAATGATCGTCCCCACCTCCGGCTTCATTTCCCTGTCTCCACTAACGCACGCAAGGTGGGTTCCTTAGTCAGGATTACCTAATCAGTGGGGTTAGATCATCTGGGAACTGTGAGTCTCCACTTCTGAGATCTCAGAAGGAGAAGGCAGGCATCTCTGGGATGCTCTTGGGAATTGTCTGCCATGAGATCTGTGGGGCATGGGGGTGCCAAGCCCCTCTCGTTTTACGTTGCTCTGGACCACCCGGTACAGCAGTATTCCTGATGGAAGTTGGTGGAATCGAAACGTACATTATGGAGAGTCTCCAACCAGGCTGTATGAACACGGCAGGAGCAGGCCACCACAGGACTCTCTGATGGTGTCAGTGAAACACGCATGCACAGGATGGGAGCGGGCAAAACGTAAGACCTGGTTCTGGGTTGGCCTCTGGCTCAGGTCAGTGGGATAACTAAGAGCAAGTCATTTGCCACTCTGAGACTTTATTTTTTTTCCCTTGAAGTCGAAGAATCTGGACCCTGAAGTTTTTTCCAGGCTTGATCTAAGCCTCAGGGAATTTCTATAAAGGGGTGTTTCACGCTTCACTTTTCCTCCACTCGAGCAAATTCGAATCATCGACTCACACAAGGTATATTAACTTACCTGAAGCCTGTTCGCTGAACAAAAATAATGTGGCTTATAAAATAAATATGGTATTTTCATTCTTCCTGCTGACCCAACAAACATTGGAGACAAGAAAAGGCTTTGCTTTATAGTAAAACAGCATGTTCTAACAGGTACAACTTAGCGCATACGTCATAGGGAAAGCATTGCCAAGCAGGGAAAAGGAAAACTTCTGTTTTTTTCCCATTTGGAATTAAAGTGCTTTTGTTGCATTCTATGCTCAGGGCTTTCGAGTTTCAACCAGGCCCTATAGAGCTGATGAAACAGAGCATAGAGCATGGAGCATTCCAAGTCCTTTTACAGTATCTCCTGCTCTGCGGCAGAATGGAGGATTTGGAATCGCGCCCTCTAGTGGATGAACACTCTGACTGCAAGTTTCCTTTACTAGGAAGGAGAATCAGATCTGCAACCATTTGAGATCGTCGTTCTATGCGAGATAGAGACATCATTTCCAATAATTCATGTCTTTCATGGTCTATTTATTTTTTAAAAGATTTTATTTATTTATTTTTAGACAGAGGGGAGGGAGGGAGGAGAGAGAAACATCAATGTGTGGTTGCCTCTCACGCGCCCCCTACTGGGGACCTGGCCCACAACCCAGGCATGTGCCCTGACTGGGAATCCAACCGACCATCCTCTGGTTCACAGGATGGCACTCAATTCACAGAGCCACATCAACCCGCACTCATGATCTGGCTGGAGCACAGGACTTGGAGTTCAGCCGTCTCAAGTCCAAATGAGTCTAGCTGGGCCATTGTGTACCTTTGTGAGTTCGGGAGTCAGTCTCTGAAAGCCCCTGTGTTTCCATCAGTTGTATGAATGCCACTTTGCATGCTGGGTTGTTGTGATTAAGTGAGTCAGTACATCTTTATGTGCTTTGTAAAATATAAAGTGCCAATTTCTATTATTAGTAAATTTTAAAAATGTTTTAGTCCCTTGAATGCCTAAACCCATATTAATAAGAAAAATACATATCTGAATAATAAGTAAATTTATATATGTGTAAATTTAAAACGTTCCCTCCACATTTCTCCACGTTATCTCCATTCACATTTATCCAGCATCTCCTTTGAACTCACAACTGCACTATAAGTAAGAAATCTCTGATGAAATTGAAATAATTTACTTACAACATCTCAAATCAATTGAATGGTTAATGAGAACTTTCAAGTTCTTGGACTTAAATAAAAACAAAAATTACATTAGTTAACGAAATCAAATAACAAGAAAAAAAAATACCGCCCTAAGAAACTCACTTTAAATATAAAGATACAAAGTAAATTGAAAGTAAAAGTATTGTTTTTTTAGGAAAAGTTTTGCTATTTAAACATTAGCCCAGTTGAAGAATTCCTTCTCAAATAGCTTCCCCACAAGTTCCTTAACTCCTGTAGGGAAAAATTACCTAAAAATGTATGAACGACTATTTATGGGTGATGGCACTGTGCACCATTTTATTTTATTATTCAATATGCTAATAATGTATCCCCAGAATTATCTTTATTAAGATAACAGCATTATCTCAAACCAATTCAACAGGAATGGGTGGTTCTGTGTGCAGTGAAAAAGTGGTAGAAATCAGCATCGATGTTTGTGGCCTTAACGACCTCACCTACGGTATAAACTCGTCCTCCCTTCTCCCCAGTACTCTGTCCAAGAAACTCATACCTCGCTGTACAGAGCAGCTGATTATCCTGGCAAAGCGTCCCTCCCGTTCCCCCGGGTGTGTGTATGTATCATCCCAGTCGACACGCTCCACCTACGCCCCGTCCTCTCTTGCTCACACATTTTTTAGAGTAAATATTTTTGAAATTACAAGTGCAGTCAGTGGTTATACAATAGCATATTTTTTCTGTAGGAAACAAATGGATGAACCTTCCACTATAACCGGACTGATTGAACCTCCCCCCACAGATCAGCCTCTATGTTAACACTACAGAGCGAGAAAAGCCCCACACGAGGTTAGCAAGAACACAGGATGGAGGACTGGGAATGCCGGGAGCTGGGCGGAGACAGTGAGGATGGACAGGTGGGGTCTGAACCACATGGCAGAAGCAGAGTGCGCGT
>PVKM010053375.1:0-10042 GCA_004027735.1 Carollia perspicillata | reverse complement strand
ATCATCTTTGGCAGTGGAGCTGGGCTGTGCTCCCACACAATTCATTACTTTTCCTACCTGCCTGGGCATTTGCTGTGGTGCTCCCCCACCCCCCGCCCTTCCAAATGGCAGTGCCTCTTTCTATATCCAGGATGGTAATTTCCTTCTGGCTATTTTGCCACGTATTTACCCACATCAAATGTTCTCTCTTCTATGTATCTGTGCGGTTCTGAAATTTAGATTTAGCTATTTTGCTGCTGAGTGAGAAATTGCCCTTGTCAGTGTTGTTTAGAAGAGTTTGGGGGTTGCAGTTACAAATTATGGGATGCCGCAGACCCGTGCACGCTTTCAGTGTGGAGGCTGTGACGTCTGCTGGGGTAGGGTGTCGGCATCATGCTTCGACACCCTGGCCCTGCGTGAAACTGACCCAGATTGGGTTTCATGACTCAGCATCTGTGTTGAAAAACATTTCAGGATTATGTTTATTCTAATGTGTCTTCCCTGCCCCCCGTGCAGGTTTCTTTTTATCTGAAAATCACACACACGTGTATCATCTTATATCTGTGAAACAACATGCCTATAACTTTCTCCTAGGAATCCTATATCCATCTTCTTTATTGCTCATCTTCTTTGAGCGTGGGCCCCTCAGGGAGCCAGCTTTTTATGTGGAAGAAAATGTGAAGGTACAGTCAACAGAGCTGTGGCTTTTAGCCCCTTTCCTTGGCAGCCCTCTCCTCTCGCCTTCCAGGCAATTGAATGATTCATGGTGCAGTCCACCTTCAGCGTAATGCATCAGCATCATGTTTCTGTCCGTGTCTGCCGGGGTTTGCACTCCTGTGTCCACAGCCTTAGAGGCTCTGAAAGCAACTGCCTCGCCCTCCTGGGAGATGTGGAGAAGTCTCCTTTCCCTCTCAGCTGGTGTTTCAGTCGAATGCCCTGTCACACTCAATTCCTGGATCTCTATGTGTTTCTTCCCATAGAATTAGTGACCCTGTGGTTAATGCTGCTCCAGAGAAACTGAGGTCATTACTATGAAATAGACAAAAAAATTAAAAAAGAGATCCTTACAGGTTGAGGGAGGTGGAGTAGGGGCGGGGAGTTGAAGGGATACTTTCCTCAGTGTAATATTGCACAATGAAGCATTGTAAATAAAATGAAATGTCAAACACATAGCTATGCCATTTCAGGTAGAGGACAGTAAAAGGAGGTTGGATGTCACTAATGACAATCATGGTGTTTCAGTAAAACCTCTCTTTACTTCTTCCCACTTAGAGAACCCACATAGCCCTCTGCTGCTTTCCAACCCAGATGCAATTGGAGGCAGTGGTCTGTCCTTCTCTCGTGGGAGGGGCGGAGGCAGTTCTGGGCTGCTGCAGTGGGAGGGAGTGGGTGAGAGTGGGTGGTGACCCTGGCCACACAGAGCTGCCTGGCTCCCTGAACCCTAAGTTCTCACTACAGGTGGTGGACTCTGCGGTCCCTTCATGGGGGATCTCCTCTGTGAGCCCCAAAGGCAGCAAAGCCACAGAGTTTGCCCAATAAACACTTTGCATTTCCCTACTGCTCTATCTGCCCGCTATAGCAGCTGATACCCGTGAGGTCAGAGACTCCTTCTCTGTCAGGCTTTCTCATAGGCTCCTTGTATTATGAGAAATGGCTCCCTTTTCCTCAATGACACTGGCTGATGTCATGGGGTAACACAACAATATTTCAATGAAAAAGTGACAGGAAGCCATACCCTACGTTCTATGGTTCTGGCTCTAAGTAGGCATGATTGCATTTTTATGCTTTCTTATTCACTAAGTACATCCTAAACATTTCTGTTATGTACACTTACAACACTGAAACATCAGTGTAGTCATGCTAACAAATCTATACAAGTGTCATTGCCTATTTAATAGATATCGAGTAATTCTCCACTCTATATTGATCACATGTCTATCATTAGCATTTCATATTTGCCAAGATAGAGGGACACTGAGGCTGGAAAATGACACTGCTAAGTAGGTCCTGTCAACTTTTATTAGTTTCGATCAGGCAGGGATGACTGTAGCCAAAGTGTTTGTGTGAGAACTGGCTTTAGATGTGACGAAGTTATAATTCAAAACCAGAACAGATCTTGACTAATCATGTAAAGAGAAGCAGATGCATGGATAATACAAAGCAATGAGTAATAAAAAAAGGATTTTATGCTTTGGATGGAAATATTTATTTTGCATTTGCCACCGGTGCGTGTTTCTCATGCTTCTCTATTTATAGTGGCTGAGTGACTCTGGTGTGACCAATATGCTGGGGGTGGGGATGAGTAGAGCAGGCTTCTGGGGCTAGTCTGCAGGATCGGTGATGCAGGTGTGGGACAGAGGGTAGCAACAGTTGCCATCACTCTTCGATACAGTTACAGTCTCCTGGTAGATTAGGAGTCATTCAGAATGACTTGAGCGCTGCCCTGACCTAGCCCACAGACTCTTTGCTATTTCTCTTGGCCAGTGAAGAACCAGTGTGGCTAAAGTCTTGGAAAGGCCTGTGCAATGGAACTTGCTCCCCGGTACTTCTCCCATTGCCATGGGAACATGATAGGGCAGCCCTAATCCTAGGAGGGGAATGAGGGACACATGGAACAGAAACCTGCAGTGGATCACCAGACCCACAGGTGTGCAAGTGAAGTCAATGCTTATTTTTATATGAGTTCAGATTTTTGTGCTGGTTGTACAGTATTATCGTGCCCTCGAGTGACTGACTGATAATATACATTCACAATGGGTTTTTCTCTTGAAACTATACTAGGATACAAGTATGAATATCTCATTGTCTTCCTTTCTTTTGCTCCTTCCTTACATAATTTATTTCCCCCCTCCTTACAGTGCATTAGGTGCTTGATATGGAGGAGATGTAAAAATGACCAATGTGATACTTTTCCTACCATTAGAAGTACAGTCTTGCTGGGTGCTGGGATCTGGGAGTAGAGGGAATGTAATAAGCAGGGAGGCGGTGCAGCTGTACACAGGTATCAAACAGGCATCTCTCTGCTCCGCCTATTGGCACTGGGGACTTGAGTCAATTATTTGATATCTCTAAGCCCCAATTTTCTCATCTGTGAACTAGCAATAATTATACCAATCTTATAGGGCCTTTGTGAGAGTTAAATGAGCCAAGATAGATGCATGTAAACCTCTCAGCACCATGCCCGCCCTTGGAAAGTGCTCAGTGTGGCAGCTGGTCAATAATTATGACACAACACACCGAGTACAACTACAAAAAGAGGCACCAGCTGAGTGTGTCCACCTGCACATTTTGTGGAAGAGAGGGAGACTGTGATACCCTGAGTAGCTCACATTGTGGGCTGTTAGGTATTGTCTAAATAATTCCTTCTCTTTTGTGAATTGTGAGTCCCTGAGTGTTTTGTTGCATGGCTAACTTTATCTATAGCATATTCCATTGAATTCCTGGATACACATCGAGGTGGGTGAATTCCACAATTACCTTTGAAACTTGTGCACATATTATTTTATAGCAGATCCCTGGAGTCAGTGTGTTTTAGCACTGTTACATGGAGTGTACTTGTCCCTGGGTGTAATTCTACAATACAGTCCAGCCCTGCCTATCCAGGTGAAATACAAATGAACTTCTATGGGCTACATACTGTTTTTCAGACACAGATTTAGAAAAGGAGATAAACCTACAGCAATCAATGCATGATCTCCATCTCTTAATAAAGGTATATGGCTCACCTACATGTTTTGAAGAAATTACCTTGCTTAATGGTGATGCTGACATTGGTTATGGATACTCTGAGAACTGGTTGGGGGAAATGAAAACATCATTTAGAAGGGCTTGGTATTTCTCTCATTTGCTGACTCTTCTTGGTTTATGTGTGTTAAGAGAGTGCACAGTCTGCCATTTCTTCAGAAGTAATTCATCTTGGGTCATTAAACAATGAATCATCTCAATTTGACAGACATCAATAGAATCTTACCATACTTAAGGCAAACATGGCTCCATGGGGCACAAAGTTGACCAGAAGGTGTTCCCTGAACTCAAGGGGCTATGCAGGGTTTTATGTCACAGCTGAATTTCCTAGGAAGCAACTATGAGATAGATTTGTATCCAGAAAGTTATTGAGAAGTGCTTTCAGGATCAACACCTGAGGGGGAGGGCAGGTAGCAGAACTGGGCAGCATGGGGAGCTGAGATGTTATGCAGATATTATACAGAAAAAGCTTTTACAGATGCTGGGTGTAGCTCTAGAGCTCAGAAGGTCCTTCGGAGTGCCATCCTGACCCTGGCAATGGGAAAAGAGGACTGGGTTTATATACTGACTCACTGACCAGTCATCATTCATGGGCTACTTTCGGGATATGACATAATTTTGGGGGAAGGAAGCTCTCTTCAACCAAAAGTAAATTCCAAAGTGATACTCAGCTGGGCACTGCCAGGTATCCAAATCACAAGGGTAAGATCTGGGTTGTTCACTGCAGCTTGGTCCAATATAGTGCATGCATGAGCAGGTCTCCAAGGGAAGCTCTGTGAGACCTCCAGTCCAGAGAAGAATTTTCTAGGAAAGGCTTAATGAGGGGTGACTTCTGAGATGGGCCAAGGACCATGAAAACTATTTTGTACATCACATGCTCTGGTTGTGGGCAATCAGCTGGAGATGTGAGAGCCTTGAAAGCATATGGGACAAATATGGATAAAATGAGGAATAGTTCTGTCTATTGGGGAAGTAGAGATGGGAATTGGACAGGCAGACTGAGACCAGACCATGGAGATGCATGAAACATAGGTTCAATTCTTGTCCTTCCTCAAAAGTGCATATTTCTTATTGACTCTAAGTGATGTGAGCAGAGCTTAACCTTAGCCTCTGAAGAGGTGAGAGATCAAGAGACCAATTAACTGGTGATTCTAGAAGCCCAGGTAAGAAATGCACCTAGTAAAACAGAGTTAGATTCAATTGGAAAGATGGATGGGGGTGAGGTGTTGGAGGGTCTCAAATGCCAGACTACATGGTTTGAAATTTGTTTGGCCCCAAAGCAGAACTGTTGAAGATTTGTGAATCTGGAGTGCCCCATAAGCACACAACCCAAAGAGGTGTTGGAGTAAGTGTCAACACTCGTTCAACAAGATGGTCAGAAAGCTCTGGGATTATTTCAAGGATGAATCAACAAACACTTCCCAAGCTTCTGCCAGAATGTCATGAAGGTATTAAAGAATGTATTCTGGACTCTGGCTTTGACGGCAAATGCCAATTTGTAAGGTGCTCTCACTGTTTTCATCTGAAGTCCTGAAGAATTAATTATCAAATAGGGGTGGATTGCTCATATGGGTGCCTAGTCTGGAAAGACTAGGCTACCCAGCCCTGTTGGAATGATTGATTGGTGGTGACTTTTGTTTTTTTGGAGACTTTTTTCCCACTTTGACTAGAAGGAGATTATGAGGAAACCCAATGAGATGGAACAACGTGCCTTCCATTCATCTGTAGACTATTGCAGCCAGTATCAATTACTGTTATTAATTAAGTTAATCAATTAAACCATTAATTTTTTGAGTCATTGGCAATAAAAAGCGTAACAATGTGTACTTGTCAAAATGATTTGCACTCTCAGTGAAAACAGTAATTCAGCTATTAAATACAAAGAAACTCCATTAATTTATATTGTTTTTACTTACCAAAACAGTTAATTACAAAGTAGAATAATTAGAAGTCAATGCAAATCAAATATGAGTGGCAGTGAGAAAGATGCCCAAGGAAGGGAATGACAGTCGTTGCCAAAAGGACAATTGTTGGTGTTAATGTGTAGTGTTCTAGTTGGTGGTCAGGTTCAGGCTTTCCTCCTGTTTATCTCATACAAATACTAGAAAGAATAGCTAATAAAAATAATTGGAAAGCACTGTATAAATGCAAACTTCTATTGTACTACTGACAAATAACAATAACCACTTGTACTTGAAAAGCCAAACTGTAAACCAAGAGGAAGGTATTGGTAGTATTAAATAAATCAAAATGATCATTTAAATTACTTTTGACCACTCAGACATTATTACTGTAAGCCCACCTGCATCACAGGAGGAAGTCACTGCATGGCATGCGATGGCTGCCGTAGGATCCTCAGGAGAGGCATAGGGCCTGCTAACCCAACCACAGGAAACTGTGACCAGCTCCAGAGAAAACATGGAAATGAATTCTAGGGCAGGACCACAGGTAGATAGCAACTGGAGGGGACTGCAACATTTAAAGAAGGAAACCACATTTCTGGGTTGAGTAGTCTGTGACTCTCTGCTGAACAGGTATGTCACTGACTGAAAGGAGATGGGCACATCCCTAACCCAGTCAAGAAAAATGGAAACTTAAATTTTTTTTAAAATACACATTTTATAACATACAATTTTTTAATTTAATATTTTGTAAATTGTAAGATGTCATACACCCATAAACAGAAAGATGGTTTTAATTAACTGACACCTGTGTCATAAGTGTTTTGATATCTCTGTGAAATAAGAAATTTATCCTCAACCTAAAGATGAGGAAATTGAGGCACAGAGAGGGGGGTCCTTATTCAAGCCAGCCCAGCTCCTGAGAGGCAGGGCTGAGACGCTGCAGCTCTCCCAGTAGGGCTCCTAAACCCAGTGTGACCAATGTGCTCTATTTAAAAAGTATAAAGAACTTTACAAGTCATTGAAAGGGAAAAAAGTAGAAGGACAAACAAATGAAAGAAAAATGGGCAAAGATAATTGGGAATCCCAAATTCTGAGAAGAACAAATTGAAATGGTTCACAAACATATGAAAATATTAAATTCACCAACTCCGGGGTAATGCAAATTAACTTAAACTCTCACTTTCCACACAACTCAATGGCAACAACTAACAGAAAGAGCTGGGGATGCGCTGCTAGGGGAGATGGAGGGAGAGTGTGAGAAGGGTCTCTTCTGGTGGGAAGTGAGTAAGAGCTCCTTTGGCGATGGCTATTGCAGTTGAAAAGACAGTATCTGTCTCCCCTGCTAATCTCCCTTTTGGGAACCCATTTCACAGACAGGATCATAGGAGTTTTGTAGGTACATGTGGACAAAGATATTATTTTGAGGTGATAAAACTGATAACCACTTACTTGCTCATCAGTAGGGGAACCGCTGATGGTTGAATAATGGGATGCTTTCACCTCAGGGGTTAGTATGCCCTTATTGAAAAGAATGCATTAATTACATTGGATGGATTGGAAGATCTCTACAAAGTATTGTTGAAGTATCAGGGTGAACTTCAGAGAAGCATGTAGAGCATCTTTTATTTCTGTAAAACAAATAAATATATGATTTGTATGTGTTTGTGTGACTAAGTAAAGATGCATAGTGTGTTACAACCTGGTTCCTCAAGTGGGGAAGGCTGCCATGCTACTCACGCATGGAAGAGAATAGGAAAGAAAAGGAGAGAAAGGTATAAGGAAAAAGAAAAAGATTGCATTTTAGAGTAACAGTATAATCCAATTTATATAATTTTAGTCTGTGTGTCCTTAAAGAAATTTAAAAAAATAGAGACCATGTCAGACCTATGTCTACCCCCTTCTTTGTCCACTGACCAAAAAGGATGCCCGTATTAAGTGAACAAAACAAGGTATGGTCGGGCTAATGTGTGTAATATGGCCGTATTTTGGGAACAAGAAACACCCCTCCCCATGAATGTGTACATCTGCTTTTAAAGAGCTGCGGAGTTTGTGCACTGGAGGATGAGGCATGGGCAGGTGGGCAAAGGAGAAAAACAGCTTTTCATTTTCATTTCAGACCAACTTATTCCATCTGGTATAACCAGGCACACTCATTTTGTAATTTCAAAATAATAAAGACATATTTAAAAAGAAAAGTGGTCAAGACCCACACTTCAAAGTAATAACCATAAAATGTCCCCCATCACCCATATAACTTCTTGTCCCTTAGTCAAAGGGCACTTGGTGGTCTTGAATAAATCTGGATGGACTCCCCAGGGCTCCCCTGGCCTGGCCTGGCTGTTTCTTGCACTCAGAAGTATGCCTTATGAGATGATGTGGTCATAGAAGGAATATGCCTAATTAATAAGGTGTCATCCCTTCTTCGTCTTCTGGAATAATAAAGGCATCGTAGCACAGGTAGTTTCTGCTGTCTTATTGCCCAGCAAGGCTCACCCGAATTCTCTGGAGATCCTGTATTTTGTGTCTGGAGGACCAGAGGGCCAACCAACCTGTTACATGTTCATACACATGGACTATCGTTTAATTAAAAAATCCTAGATTTTTATAATGAAATTTCTTTTCACTTGACATTCAAGGTTAATATATGATAAAATTCACTTGGTATGTCTCTTAATATATAGAAGACATTGATCACAAATGACTGTGCACACACACCCACACATATACACACATGTACATGCACGCACACACACACTTTTCTTACCTTCGATGTTCATTCTGGTTCCAGACACAGTAATTTATTTGTATGAAGCTATTGAATGTTGACCTAAGGACAGTCAGCAGACATAGCCTGATCCTCTCCCAGGAGTGACCAGATGACCCGGGCCTACTGTAACATTTGCCTCCATAGTTATAGTTTTCTTTGAAAATGAATCAATCCCTCCCAGCACTGCCTCTTTCTCCTGTGTTGTTAATAGGCAGTGGAGGAGGCAGGCACTGTGTCTGCCATGTAAATCAAGTACAGATGGAAGGCACACAAGTTTAGAATTACCACAGGGCCGCACAAAGGGGCCGTGTACACAGTACCCAGTGTTTTACATTGTGTGTATGGGGCTGCCTATGCAGATGCCCTTGGGGGTTTTCCGCTCTCAAGGCCAGGGGGGCCTCTGCTCCTGAGATAAAGGAGGAAGCTAGCTGCCTTCAACTCTCCTTCTGTTCTCCATTGGGGAGTCCCCGTGATTTGCATTTTAGATGTAAATTCATGTAAATAAGCACTATTTTCAGATGAAACCTTACCACTGAGAATGATCTGGAGTCCTTCTTTAATGCCAGTGTGCTTTCGATTCCCACATAATTTCTGGGCATATGGATTAAACCTGCAGTAAGGGTGTTGCAGTCACAAGTGGGCATGTAGGACAATTGACCCTTATTTGGCTACGAGGACAGGAAAATAGAATTATAATGCCTTTTGTAGCATCTGGGACAAAGCCAGGCTGAAAGCCAATCCAGCTACTTAGCTGGAGTGCGGGCCATCCAGTACTTCCCCTTGTTGGGTCAGTAACACCCTCTTTTAGCCTTTTGTACAGAGAAAACACATCACCCTGGTCAGTTTATTGCCAGTTGATGACTTTGGTTGCAATAAAGCAAAAGAAGGTACGAAAATCAGTTTGAATAAACCACTGTTCACAGGCAGATCGTACCACCTGGCTGTGTTCTTAAGAATGATGGGTGTATCATTCTGATGACTACATCTGTATAAACAGAAAAGCCTTGAGCAGAAGATTTTATGAAGAAAAAAGTTGCGACATGCAAGTCTTTGGAAAAATAGATGTTTCTGGGATGCACCAGGTGGTGGCTCTTACTGGGCGTTAAGAAAACGGGTGGAAAATGTTTTTATGAAGGCTACAGTGTATCTGAAGACATCCTCTTTCTGTCATTGTATTGATTTAGATAAGTGTCAGAAAAAAAGTCACTGAGCCTGGGGTCTGAATGTAGACTGAGTATAAAGAGGCTCCTTGTGAGCTTCGTAAGGAATCTGTGATGAAAACCTCCTGAGCTAAATGCAGGGGAAGAGGCACTGGGAGGAGGTGCAGGGAAAACTTGTGGGGTCCCCACTGCCACACGGATGGAGTGGACTAGGCAGGCTCTCAGGTGGTTCTGCTGGGGGGTGAGACAGTTCAGAGTGGATGGCACACACTATCTCGATAATACCAGGAGAAGGAATTCAAGTGATGGTGAAAAGAATCAAGATTTTTTCATTTTTTTACTCCTTCTAATGCTTATAAATCTATTATTACATTTAAACTACTTTTGAAATATGGATGGATAGTTCTTGCTGATTTTTCGCTTTCTTTCTCTTTTAGGAAATTTGGGAGCAGCACTTCTGTGCATCTGTAGGGACCCAGACGTCATCT